>QGEC01000091.1:0-66776 GCA_004367155.1 Fusarium clavum | reverse complement strand
GGGGGAGGAGGAGGGGTGGGTTCTCGTTGGATAGGTGTCTGGATACCATAGTCTGAAGGAGAGCTGAACGGGTTGCTTCCATGAACAGGCATGTTGAGAGGCCATTTGAGACCTTTAGAACCTACTCCCTGCTGGCCCGGCTTCAACTTGCTCTTAGGAGCTGGCTTGAGTTCTGGCAGACGGACTGGACCGGAGTGCAGAGCGGAGGTCAAGTCATGACCGTTAGTCTCATGGTTCATATGCGCTCGCTTCTGAGCTTGGAGCTGTTTGCGCTCCATGACTTTGTTGTCGTAACGAAGATGAGGGGGCACACGCGTGTCGATGTGGTACTGGCTTGCATACTCGTTTTTTACCAACCATGGCGCACCATTCCATGCATCACGAGTGACCGTCTTCTTAATGAAGGACCTGAGCATCGCCTTGGTGAAGATACCGCGATCTCGGCAGATATGCTCATCCGTTACATTTGTCTCTTCGTCAGAGTCTTTGAGATCCACCAGGTAGCGGGTTGTGGGCAGAGAATGGCTTCCATCAGGAAGAGCGCGAGGGCCGAATGTTGTCTTGTCGCGAACCAGTCCATGAGCGCGATCGCCTCCCTTCATGGTCACTGTGACCTCTTCACCAGGGTAGTAGTCATGCTTGAACTCATCGTAGATTTGATCGACGAGGTTATCGAGGCGTGAAACGGTCTGAAACTGCACCTTACGCAGTATAGGACCTTTCAATGCCTCAGGGAACGAAGCTTCGACTTCTTTGCCACCCGCAAGCTAAACGATCATGTAAGTCCACATCGTTGAAATTAAGGTTGGGAGTACAAACCTCACTCTTCAACGCCTCAAAAAAAGTCAAGCCGGAATGGCCTGTGATTTGATCATTGAAACGACGCTATGAGATAGGTAAGTAAGGGATGCTAGGATGCAAATCAAGCACCATGGCTAACCTGTTTGTAAAAATCCATGCTAGGAATAGTATAAGTGAATGCACTTAGAATTGAGTGACGAATCAAACTCACCGGTCAAGATAGCTCTCATATGAACTGAAAACCTCTCCTGTTTGGGGGATATGCCAAATCTATCATTGTTCAGTGGTTGCGCAAAACATACAGTCCTTTGCGCGCACGCATACCTCAGCGTTCTCGTCTTCGATCTCCGCGGCCGGCAAGAAGCGGACGGGTTTTCGTTTGAAGAGAACCTGGTAAAGTCAAGTTAGCCAAGTGTAGCCGGAGGGGCAAGTGGTGGAAGCGCGTACCATTGTCTAGTATCGCAGATACAAGAGGCGGGATTGGAAGTTGAAAGTAAAGGACTGCAAGGCTGAAGGTGTAGCCTTCCCCCACTAATAAGAAAGTCGGTTCAGTATGCCGATATGTGGTAGCATGAGCACAAGCGGGAGTAAGAGTCAGAGCAAGAATGTGGTGGAAAACGCGAGGGCAGAGAATCGTGTTAGAGTGAAATTTGGCGTCGTTTGTTGCGTGGGCGGATCGAGAAGAGCGAACGCGGGCGCGCAGGTGGGAAATCAAATCGGGGGTGGACTCCTCTCTTCGAGAGTGATGCGATGGAGCCCAGAGAGGGTCGGGTCGAGGCGACTTACACGGCTTGAGGCTGATCAAGGTATAAGACGCGAAAAAGAAGCTGTGTAAGTCGGCTTATCCTGGTAGAGGAGAGGAAAGCTGTTGTCGTGATGAGAATCAAGGCGAGAGTAGGAGTGAGGAGAATGATGTAGGTCGGAGAAGAAAAAGAAAGAGCCCAAGAAGGAAAGGAAGGAAGGAAAAGAAGCGGGCTTCCATGGACTGGACGCGACGGGAGTTTAACTAACGGCTTGCTCGCCAGGGTTCCGGGGATGGAGGGTGGGTCACTGGGAGCTGAGAGATACTTTGGAACGCCACTAGTGTTCCGCCCATGATTCAGTATCTCTCTTGTACAAGTAACATCCACTCCAGTCCCGTACCTTGCGTTTGTTAGTGCACCAGGCCCAGGTTCATGGGCGGCATAGATTGGAGAGGATGGACGGTATCCTGAGCTTTGAGGTGCTCTTAAAGAATGTGGTTGCAGCAAGATAGATAGTGTTGATCATACTAGACTCTGACTCTTTCCCAGCAAACATGATACTATATTCTTAAGTACCTAGGCATCCATATAGATCTTTCAATCAATGCTTCGCTGTCAATTCAGTCAGCGCGTCAAAATGTCATGTCCCAGATTTTTTTTAGCTTAGCTCCTCATGGGATCCGCCCAACCCCTGCGGCCCGCCGGCCCTCCTCCTCACGGCCTTAGATCCATCATTCAACTTTGCCCGCCTATAAAACAAGCACAAGTTGGCTTTTCACCCACGTTCTTGGGCTCTTTCTATTCCTCGTGAAATTCTGAACATGATTGACCTAGTACGAGCTATGATATATGCATGATTGAGAAATTATACTTGATATAGCTCTATCTTGAAAACTCCCCGGAAACTCGGCATACCGTCATCTCGGGACGCCAAGTAAGCTTCTGATACAAACACAACGCACTCTACGCCAAAGGAAACTCCAGTGAACAATAGGAGAGCTTCCAATGATAATATTCCACAAGTATCAAGAAGCCACTGTCACCCGCTCTCGCTATAGAAATGCATCATGACATAGAATTCTACAAGTCCTTGTCTTTGGCCCGTGTAAGTCATATAGAGGTGTAATCCATAGCCATAACTATCATGATGCATCTCAACATGGCCAGATCAGCTTGTTTCCGTGTGCAATGATAGTAAACCCCGTTTTAATGCAGTTTCTGACACTGACACAAGTGCTCTGCCAGTTCTCGAGCTAAACCTGGAGTCTCTTCAAGGGCCTGGGAAGCTCCACATTTCAGATCGCCAGTTTATTCCACCGCCACCTGCCACCTGCTGGGCACTTGTGAGGCTGGAAATACTTCAGCATTGTATGGCAGAGTCGAGGACGTGCCCGATATTGCTGACATTGTTAATGCCATGGCCCTAAATAAAGCAACATAATTGACTTAAGAAGCTTATATGTGTGTCATGACAGACAATTGATTATATACCCAGGATTTCCTACAAACGAGCCAACAGAATCATTATGAACTACCGAGCGTGATGCATGCCTGGATATTTTGTATTACTGGTGGTAAATCCTTTCCTTTTTCTTGATATTATACACTGTCTTATCACACCCCTGTAAAGCTGCCTTGCCTCAAGTCATATTAAGTATCGACGAACTCTGCCAGCATACCAGAAACATCAGAATGTGGCCTCATACAATTTTCAAGAAGATAGGAAATCTATTTTGGGTATCTTGATAGTTGCTACAGCCTACGCAGTGAAATACACAACCATATATCCCACCCAGCTTCCAACCACACCTATCGCTGAGTACGAGCTCGTAAACATCAGCGGGATAAACTCATAGTCCTTTCCGAATATGAGGTGATGTAGTAATGAGCAGTACAGAATCAGCGGGATGCTCACAGCGATGTAAAGAGTGCTGAATCGGTCTAGGAGAAAAATCCTGGGTTTGTTGGAGGCAGGGGCAAGACGATCAAACGCCAAAAGGAATACCACCAGCCAGACGATCGTGTAGATGGTCTTGATAGGGAACTCCGCTGGTGTGAATAGGAGCGGGAAGAGTGAAACATAGCCGGCAACGGCAAGTGGACGGAAAGCCCCGAGATGCCGCCTGTCCCGAAGGGCAATGAGACTGAACGGGATAATGACAAGAAGAATAGCTTTCTCGTGCACATGCCAGCCGAACAAGAAAGAGGAGTACCCACACAAGGTGACAGCTCCAATGAAGGTTTCCCAAGTCGGTTGGAAGAAGAGCTTGATCAGAGGTACGACCTGGAAGAAGAGTGTGAGAACAAAACAGGCTCGTGGACTGATTTCCGGCAATACGGCGAACGCCGTGTCTCCAACCAAGCCACGGGTGACACTCTGCAACGCGCTCTTGTTGACAGCCCATCCGATTCGTGGGGCAACTATACAATGTTAGAGATGCGCAGTTGTGTAACGAAGACGTGACATACCATGGATAAGAATTCGATCCGCAAAAGAATAGAGAGCCCAGACGTTAGGCGCCCAGTAAGCATGGCAAAGGCCACGGGAGAAGGGGAAGAGCCGGCTCAACAACTGGGGGATCTGACCCATGGCAGCAAATGGACCGAAGGCGGCTCCGAAAATCGTTCCAATGCCGAGACCTAGCTTGATAGAGTTCAAGAATCGAATGCGGAAGATGGATTTGGACGACAGGCAGTATGCCCGCAAGAGATAGACAAAGTAGGCAGGGGCCAAGTATAAGTAGATGTGCTTGAAGCAGAGCAGAGCAGCAAAGATAAGTCCACTGCTCAATAGTTCACTCTTTTCGCGAGCGAGAACAAGAGACATGACAAGGATGCCGTACATGAAGCCATTGTACTGGAAGTGGATATGATCAATGATGAGGAGTCCTGGCGAAAGAATAATCGATAGAGCGGCTGTCTGAGCAGCCCGGCGAGACTTGAGAGGCGCGGAGTCGATAAATGTCTGCAGCGCCCAGACCAGAACAAGCTCGGTAATGATGACAGAAGTTCGTTGGAAGTAGATGGTCTGCCAACTATCGTAGTCGAGGTTGTAGACTTTAACCATGAGGGGATCCACGAGACGAGCGACATGGGCGAGAATCCATTCGAAGTAGGCGAAGAAAGGCGGATAATCCAGAGTCCATTCCGACGTCTTCTCGACGTACCATTTCTCCAGAGGAAGACTGTTTGTGATGGCGAGCCAATTGCGATGAACTTCAAAGTCGGTGGATTTGCTGCGGACGGCGATTAGCGACGCGACAGATAAATCGGGCATGATGGACTCACTATGCGGGGAACAAGAGAATCTTGAAGGCAGCAGCGACAAGCGCAGTCTGCGCAAGTGTCGGGTAATGCTCACTCATGATGCGCGGTGACGGATTTTGTTGTCGCTGAGCTGTAGCTACCTCATATCATGCATGGCCTTTGAATTGCGTGCGACTAGATACAAGTCATGAGGAGATGGAAATGCAGATGGAGATTGGCTCGTGTTCTTTTTGGCGACCTAACCAAATGGATGGAGGTTGAGCTCAGGTCCCCACTATAGTCTATGATATACCTACCCTGGGAATTGGCAGTTTTAGAGCTTGCAGGGGTTGGGCGTGTAATAAGTTTCCAATTGCTGTATTGAGTTTAGAAGCCAGTGTATGGCATCAATTCAAACTTCAAGTTACTATGTAGTACCGAATTGCAACACTCGATCTCTAGAAGATTCTGAAAGGGGCTTTTGTTAATTGAACTTACCAAGCTACCGACGGCCCGAGCTCTCGTCACCCAGCTTCTCAGTACCCAAATCCACCAATCATGGTCTCTATCGCTCTTCCCCAAGCCACGTCGCTGTAGTTGAATTACGCCACAGAACCCCTAAGGCTGAGCGGAATGGTTCGCATGTGGCTTCATCAACCTCATGGGACCCTTTTCTTGCCCCTGACTCTCTAGACTTGATGGTCGATTCTTGGTATTATTATTTCTTTCTTGAATACTATTGTTCGCATCTGCCTGTCTTGCTGTTTTTTGTCTTGTCAAAGCCAGTAGTTGTCGATTCTCCAACCAACCTTTTGTATCACCCCGCTCTTAGAACACCAACTTCAGTTTTGGAGCTGCACGCTGCTTCCAGGGGCTGGATAGTGCAAAGTGTCCTCAGCCTTGCCTCCACCAACTCGGCTTGTACCTTTTACTTTCCGAGCTTCTTTGCACGACTCGCTCCTTGGGAAAAAAAGAAGCGATATTTCAGGTGTCGAGTTTGTGGTTGATTACTTGATACATCCCTGTTTTTGTTCGTTTCTTTGTCCATTGGAGCTATTGTACTGTACCTATCATGAAGGTCTCTTTCTCTTTGGCTGCGCTGCTGGCAGCAAGCCTGTCGCAGGCCCAATATCTCATCAGCGAGCTTAGTTTTGGTCATGCTGGAAGGTTTGTTCTGAACTTTATGCTACCATGATGGCTCTGCCCAAGAACCATTGTTAACCTGTCTTCCACCTATAGGATAAGTCCTCCCGAGTCCCGCGGACAGATTCCCAACTTCGCCGTCCAGGGCAACCCAAACACTCCCGAGGTTCTCTCTAACCGAATTATCCTCACTCCTCTCGCTCCCGGCAACCAGCGCGGTGCTGTTTGGGGTCAGCAACCTCTGCTTCGAACCCAATGGATCGCCGACGTCGACTTCCGAGCCAATGGCCCCGATCGCGGCCGTGGTAACCTCAACATCTGGCTTGTTCGCAACGGTCCTGCTACGATTGGCGCTGGAAGCATTTACACTGTCGGGAAGTTCGACGGTCTCGCTCTGGTTATCGACACATCTGGCGGTTCGAGCGGTATGGTTCGCGCTTTCTTGAACGACGGCAGCACCGATTATGCCAGACAGAACAACGTCGATGAGCTCTCGTTCGGTCACTGCCCATACAACTACCGCAACCTCGGTCGACCTTCGCAGGTCAAGCTTCGACAGACTGCCAAGTCGTTCCGCGTGGAGTTGGACGGCAAGCTCTGTTTTGAGTCTGATAAGATCAGCATTCCTACCGGCTACCAGTTCGGTGTCACTGCTGCCACTCCTGATAACCCTGACTCTTTCGAGGTTTTCAAGATGGTCGTCATGGCTGACAACAGCGACAGTGGTGCTGTTCGGAACGATCCTCCCAAGCAGCAGAACCAACAGAACCAGCAGCAGCAGCAGCAAAACCAGAACCAGAACCAGAACCAAAACCAGGCCCGTGGTCAACCCGCCCAGGCTAACTCCAACAAGAACGCCAGGAATGATGGCGAGTACGCAGACGAAGATCCCGATATCTTCCAGACCTCCAAGGCCCAATTCATGGACCTTCACAACCGCCTACAGAACACCAACCACCAGCTCTCATCTCTGCAGCGCACCTCTTCCCGCCACCAGCAGCAGGACGAGAAGCGACACGAGGATTTGACTTCCCTGATCGGTCAGCTCCGTGCCGATATGCGCAAGCTTGACGATATCACCGCTCTCCAGTCCCGTATCGTGGAGCTTGAGAAGGATATCCAGGGACTCCGAAAGGAGCTCACCCGTAAGCTGCAATCCACCGAGCGCACCTTCAAGAGCACCCTCAACGACCATCACAGCACCCTGTCAGAGGTTGTCATGTCCAAAACCCCTGGTCACCGCTTCCTCATCTTCTCCATCATTGGCACTCAGTGCCTTCTTGTCGCTGCTTATATCGTGTATAAGAGACGGCGAGCATCCATGCCCAAGAAGTACTTGTAAGAAATATGAGAAACTCAAGAGGAGGATATCAAGGGGTAAGGGGCTGTTTTGTACCTATCGAGATGAGATTTGGTGACTAGACGCCCTTTGGGTTGTGTCCTGCGTTTGTAAATTACCTTCGATGCATGGACCGTATGTATATGGGAGGGTCTTGGTGTTTTTGAAAATCAATGAGCATAAATATGAAAGTCATAATTCAAAATCCAAAGACTAACTGACAGACAACCTGTGTACATCCTAACCATCCTCAGCGTAGAGCTCCAATGCTCGACATTATTAAACCAGCCCAACAGGACAAAATACTAAGTCATCCATCTATATCATTAAAACGCATTCGCTTATCCATATGAACCTCGCTCTTGTGAACAGTCAAGCGCTAGCAAATTCGTCAAATCTTCTCAAAGCTACCGTTGATCACGTCAAGCATCTCATCGCCCTTGGGTGCTCCAGAGGTCAAGTTCTCATAACCTCCATGTGTGACAAGGATATCGTCTTCAATGCGTACGCCGCCGACGGGATAGTATGTCTCAAGAAGGTCACGGTTGATGAACTTGGCATGTGTCGGGTTGTTCAGGAAGTATCCCTCAATGAAAGGACGACAGAAGTAGCTGGAGCAGGTCAGTATCAGTTCGCTGAAGTGGGGATAGTCGAGTACTTACATTCCTGGTTCAATGGTAACAATCATGTTGGGCTGGAGAGCTTGTCTGGGCTTGGTAGGGCCCGGAGCTGAAGCCATGCGGTGCATAGCTACCAAAGCTGCAGCTGTCACCATCTCACGCTTCCCACCCTCGACGTGAAAGTTGTCCCGCATTAAGAGGCGCTCATCGCCAGTGACATCGTGAACCTCGAGACCAATATGATGGCCCAGGCCATGGGGGAAGAAAGCTGCGACGGTGCCTGCTTTTTGGATTTCATCGAAGCTACCTCGCAGGAGACCCAGCTTGCGTAGACCCTGGAGACCCACGTCGCTGGCATGAAGCTGAAGTTCATAGTAGATTGTGCCGGGACGGACACGTGCTATACACTCTTCTTGCATGCGCTGTACGATTGAGTAGATTGCGGAAGCTTCCTTGGAGAAGGATCCACTGATGGGAAGGGTGCGAGTAATGTCGCTAGCATAACATTGATATTCACACCCGGCATCGACAACAATGAGTTGTTTTCCCTCAAGGGGCTGATCATTGGATTCGTAGTGCAGGATGGACGCATTAACACCAGCACCAGCAATAATTGGGTACGCCTGGGCGTGAGCACCGCGTGAAGTACAGGCTGCGAGAAGGACAGCTGCAACATCCTGCTCATTCCGCATAGTCAGAAGACGTTCAGTCACGGCACGATGAGCGGCTGCTGAGATGCGTGCAGCACGACGAATGAGCGCAACTTCGTATTCCGTCTTGATCACACGGGCTTGATCCATGGCAGGGCGCAACTTGGAGCAGTTGATCTTTGTCTGTCCTCGAGGCCGATCATGAAGTTTCGGAGCCTGGTCTGTATGGATGACATAAAGAGTCTTCTCAGGACGGAGCTGGCTGTGAAGAAACTTCTGTAGCTGAGCAGTGTATCTGACATCGTCAACATCGTACTTTCGCATGGCCTCTGCTGCGTCTGGAGTTGGGCCATGATATAAGACCTGGCGCGGCTCAGCGTAGGGAATCCAGAGGATGAGACGATCCGTAGCGATGTCATAAGTGAGAACACAGTCTGGAAAGTTGGCGCCACTCATATAGTAGAAACTGGAATTTGTTAGTGAAATGGCTGCGTTAGACGACGGACGACGAACTATCTTCGCTGCTTGAAAGGAGGTGACTGGTCTGAGTCTTCGTAGAGCCGAGTAGGCTCACCAGGGAGATAAATGAGGCCATCGGTAACGCCAAGCTCTTTAACAACCTTGCGCGCGTGAAGCTTTGCTATATAAATTGTCAATTATTTGTTTACTTATCTTTGTCTAAGTCTTGGTTCTCAACGTACCGGGATACTTGTTACCGCTGCTGCTTTTACCGCTAGAGTCGCCGTCATTCCTCTTCACCTCAACGCACCTGACTCACAACTCTAGTTAATAATTCGATCTCATTACTCAGACCTCCAGGCGAATGGGATGTCACTTACAGCGCGTCAAACTCATCCTCCAGGACAAACTCATAGCTGACCGAGGTCCTTTCACGTGTTTGAGGCCTTTCCTCCCCGCAAATGGGCTTTGGCGGCGTTATCGGCGGTGCCATCTGCGGCCACTATAAACGAAGGAATCTGACTCGTTGAAGAATTAAAGAAAACGAACGAGCTTAATAAAAAGAAAGGCCGAAATAACAGAGATTGGTTTAGAGAAGCGCAGTTGGGAATAAACGTTGCTTTTTGTGAGAGACGGCTTTTTCATGTGATAACAGGTACACGAAGACGGGCACTAAATAAGCTGACCTCAGCGTATCGCAGCGCTGCGATAACGCCCTACAAGCCCGACCGTACTAATTCATCAACTTCATGACGCAACCAGGTCGATAAAAACGACGTTTTAGTCTGTAATGGATTTGTTGGGGACAATTCATTATCTAGCCGTATAAGCTTGTAACTACCGGAATGCTTTTCCAGTTCTGTTCACAGGACTATTGTAGCTTCAAACCAAACACTATCTGACTCATCTCCATCTCATCAGTGTAACAAACACGACGCGTGCTTAATATGAATGGCCTCTGGGGTGTTTGAAGTAGCCTTATATGGCATATCTCATTCATTAAATCTATACTGGAACTGGGCACAATATGCAGTGTAGGAACTATCTTCCCGGACTACTGCATTTCCTCCCAACCAGCTTCTTCCACCGCAACTCACATCAGATGACAACCCAATCATTGCCTGTATATACACCAGATCCAACCACCGTCTATGTGCAATGGCCATATCTCTAAGGATGCGCGCATTCCCTTGCTATTCATCTCAAACCAAGGTATCTTAGGATACTGAATAATCCAAACACTCCATTCCAAATCATAATCGCTCTTCCCAAGAAATCAAAATCAAAATCAAAATCACTAGCCGACGCCTCGCGCGCTTTCCGTCCTCCCGTATCATAAATGGGTATCAAATGTAGCGACCGTTACATTCCTTGGAATCCTCCTCTTCCTGAACCAAAGAAGCCTCCCCAATCCGCCTGCATTCCCTGTTCTGTAAACATTTGTTGTATTTGCCTTTCTTGGTGCTGCTGTCTGTGTGCTCGTCGATGCGCCATGGAGTGCCCCTGGTGGACAGCGTGTGTCTGCGAGACCGGCCGTCTTTGTTGCATCATCGGTTGGGATTGGTTGGGCTGCATTGTCATGAGGTTTGCTGGATTGGCATACATAGGCTGAGGCGACACACCCATCATGCCCTGGCCTTGTTGATGCATCATGTAAGGTGGTGGTTGCCCAAAGATCTGGCTCTCCACATCGTCAAACGTTCCGGTCAAGAAGAGCTGCATATCCTGGTTCTGATCGCCTACACTGGTACTTGGGTCTGTCTTGCCGGGGAACCCAAGTTCCATCATAGGTTGGTTAGGATAGGCAAATGGATCCTCCGAAGGAAACATGAGCGAATCGAGCTTGTTAACGGGGTTATGCATGCCCATTTGCTGGCCTCCGTAAGACATTCGCTGAGCACTTGTTGCTGCGCTGGCGGTCGATTCCGGAGTGCTACGCTGCATATCAGGGGTCATAAAGTCACCAAAGTTGGCAGCGAAGCTGTTGTCCTGGAATGCGGTGATGCCTCCTCCTTGCATGTCCATAGTGCCTTGTGACATCGTTGTGGGATATGTACTCGTTGAAACCTGGCTTGCGCGTGTGAAATCGGCAGTTCCAAGCGACGACATGCTTGCAGGAATAGGGACATTGTGCGAAGAGCCGGAAGAAGGACGTCCTGTGGGGGCCGATCTCTTCTTTGAAGGTGCCTGGCGTATAGAGCCGGCATCGAGTTGCTCTGGTAATTGATCGAAGAGCGCCTGTTTTATCATGTTAATGGTAAGCGCTAAATACCAGGAAGTAGAGGGATCTTACCGTAAGGGCACCAGTAACCCGCTCCGCCGACATGCTCTTTTCCGACAGCGCTGCTATCATATCCCTTCCAGCTCTAGCATCCGCGAGAACTTCGCCAGATCCAGGTTTCTCAGGGTTTTCCGTAGCATAGAAAACGAGCGAAAGAACAGCAAAGAATTCGGTATACAGCATGAACCAGTACGGCCCACTGAGCACCCGTTGCTTACGGATCTCGAGTCCAATGTGTACGATGTTGCGAGAGACGCTGATTGCAGCCGCTGCACATGCATATGAAAGTTCGTCGACCTTGGTCCCTTGGCTAAGGCGAGGGGACACATAATGCAGGAATGGTCTGTATAGAACAAGTTGCACATGCGCATAAGCAAATCTCAATAAATGGCGGATTCTAAGCATACTATTAGTATTGACAAGTTCGGGTTTTATGCTCATTTTACTTACCTGACAGTCTCAATTGGGCCCTCACCACTGGGACGCCAGTGTTGAGGTAGCCTTTCAAACCAAGAATGGAGCTCGGCCTCGATTTCCTTAATTCGACCATAGCTAATCAGATAGGTAGAGGCGGGCTTGTTGTCCTTGGTGAGGCTAGGACCCAATCCCTTAGTTGGGTAGACATATTTCGTAACTTTGGACAGTATTTCCATCAATTCCGAGTGAGCATTGAATGCCTGGAAGAACGATGGCGCTCCGGGAGGAGGTCGTAGAATACCGTTATGTGTGATGAACTCGTCGTCGACTTCTAAAGGAAATGGTTGATCAATGTCATCCACATTGAGAAGGAGAGGGAAACCAAGCAACGTCGACACATAAATATCCATCTGTCGAACCACATAGAAAACACGCTTCCGCACTTCCTGTTCTATTGGGTCGATCTTTTCGTGCTGCAAATGGCGATGGAGACCTATTCGGAGTGATGAGCGCAGTGCAATACCAACAAAGGAATAGCAGCTGCTAAGATTTGATGTCGCTTGGAGGAAGAGGATGATGAACAGGAGAGCTTGTAACGATATAAGATCTCGACAATCCGTAACGTCGTGTAAAACGGATCGGGCGGCGTTATAATATTTGAGGCCTTCCTCTGTCGCATCTTGATATGCCATACTTCTTGGATCGCTGTCGTCCAAGTTGTTGTACATGCAGCCCAGAGCCATAACAGAGAAGAGAAGTCCGAGGTACTGTGTTTCCTCCTTCGATAAATTGTCCAACGGTGTTTCGTAGATCTTGTCCATCTGCTCATAAAAGGTGGGTACGTGAACGATTCGCACGAGACAAGTCGCGCAACTAAGAGAATAGTAACAAAGCTTTCGGGTGACGTCCTTTGGCGGAAGCTCTGGGTAGCTCGGGGCCACTGAGAAGGGTGTGCCGACTGAAGACAGAGATGGAGAACCGAGGCCGGCCGGTCGTTCCGCACGAGGTAAAAAGGGAGTCTTTGAAGATGGACCAAGCATGCCTCGGAAATGCTCCTTCATGCGTTTCAAGAACACAGCACCAGATGAGATACCATGGAAATCCCAGCTTCCCTTTTCGTCGAGATCGAGTTGACCAACGGAATCAATCATGGAGGTGAGATGAGCATCGTTCGGGTCGGGTTGGCTTGGCGGAGGCTGTCGAATCTTTGAGGCTTGTGAACGAGCATTTTCGCGATTGCGGAATTCCTGTTGAATGGCTGGATCGAGGTTCGGATCGGCTAAGTCGACGTCGGGCATAAATTTATGAAGTAAAGACTCGGCGCGTTGTAGTCGGCTTTCTAATGCCTCAATGTACTGTGGCGCCGGATTTCTTCTCCGATTTGAGGGCTTATCGTATGTGCATTCTGAAGGGAACAGTCAGTCACCGCGCCATATTCCAACAGAAGGGTTTGGAAAGCGAAAGGAGACGATTGAACAGTCAATCGATCAGGGCCGCGTACCGTAGCTGTATACAGAGCAGTGTGTGCAAGGTTGTTTGCCGTCGCATTTGATCTTTTTCCGTCTACATTCGTCGCAGGCGCGTGTTACTCGTCGTCGCTTTTGAATCGGTTGTGACGCGCCAGAGGGTCCAATTCCGTCCTCATCCAGTTCGATGTCGGATTTAATGCTGGCCGATGGCGACGGGGCATCGTCGTGCCAGTCGCGAGATGACTGGCCGCCATCGGCGACGACGTCGGGTGGCATATCGGGCTTTGTAAAATCAGCAAATGAACAATGATTTGGTTACTGGAGAGAAAAAATTGGCGACATCAAGGGAACACTGCACGAAGACGAGAGTTTCAGTGCGTCTTGGCAATGCTTAGTGCCCCGTCCACGATTCAGATCGCGCGAATGATGCGGATTCTCAACTGAGGCACAGCGCAACGGTGATGCGAATGAAGAAGCGCGATTGAGGGAGGAGAGTTCGAAGGCTCAACGCTCAAGCAGCCGTCACAACGGCCAAACATCTCACAGGGTGTTGCTGTAGGCGGTAACTCACCAGTTGGTAGGCTTTTCAGCCACAATGAAGTTGAGGAGAGCTAGTTGGGTATTGTTCTAATAAAGACAAAAAAAGAGAAAATAAGGGAAAGAAATCGTCGTGGTTTGTTGTTGTTATCGTCGCCGTCGCCGCCGCCGCTATGCGGCAGAAATGAAGAATGAAGCGGGCAGTCAAGTAAAGTCAAAATCGAGAGGGCTATTCGTACAGAATGAATAAGTTGCAGGGTGGCAGGCGTAAGTAGCGAGGCCAGTGGCAGCCCATATCCCAATCGCCCCAAGACTTACAGCCTAGGCCATCAGCGTTCAAAAGACGTCAGATTAAATTGCCGCGGAAAAAGTGGCAGAGTCGAGAATAGAAACAGAGGAGAGTCCAGAATTGAAATGAGATGGTGATGACGGGGAAATCGTTTGGGTGCGTGCTGGGCAAACAGATTGATTAGTACTGTACGGGTTGTACTCTTTCTCTCGCTGGACGATAGGTAGCACCAAGTACCGGAGCGCAGGTAGCGTAGTACAGAGCCAGGACTGGACTAGTCTGAACTGAGAGACGAGACTAGGCTAGACTAAACTGTTCCAAGTTGCAGGCAGAGGAAAGGGATGGGGACGTGGACGGGGGGAGTCTGAAGATGAGAGAGACTGAGAGAGTGAGCCCAGGTCCCAGGTTCAGGGCAGCGACGGGATTTCGCGACGGGACCGAGACGGCAGAGCGGGCGGCAGAAGCTAGTCTAGAGCATCCGACACCTGTGACCTAGCACTGCAGCCCTGGGTACCTCCTAACTACAGACTAGACTACGCTGCAGCTTGGAAACTTACGGACGAACGAGAGAGCGAGGGGAGAAGGAAAACCAGTAGGCGGGGCCATCAAAAGGACCAGCCAGCCCCCGGGCCCCCCAGACGAACGGGTTTTGAGGCTTCGATCGGGTCTTTTTAGGTACTAAGTTAGGTTGTCGAAGCCAACCTAGCATCACTGTGTTGTTCAGACAGTGCTGCATGTACCTCGCCATGTCGCGCTCGTGGTTAGTGCAATGACAAAAAAAGAAACAAATTTAGGTAACGTCGACACGATAACCGGAGTATGGAGAAATGGAGGTGAGGCCACCGTATAGCAGAATGCCCAGCTAGAGGCGCATGCTAAGATGTGACCAAGACTCCAGGCTAACAATCGAGAGTTGCCAAAGGGAAGATGAGACACAAAAGGCTGGGAAATCTCGAGTGCCAAGTAATACCAAGGCGAAAACATGTCGAGCCAAGAGTAAAAGCCAAGTAGTAAACGCCAACTGGCGGTCGTTTCTGTGTCGTGCTCTTCATTCTACCACTCATTAATTAAGAGAGACAGACACCAAGCCCCATGTTGCCAGAATCATCTTTTCCAAAACGGGTCGAGCGTTTCGTTAAGACAACAGAAGTTTACCACTGCACATACCTAAGTGGCTAACATACCTACAGTAGCGTAATTGGAGAGTTTGCGATTAACGTCGTCGAGAGCAGTGAGACTCACTGTAAGAGCATCCCAAATATGCTTTGAGGCTGCTTCAAGCATTTGGGTTGTTTCCTCTTGCATTTTGGAATAACAATTGGGATAAGGTTGCGGGGATAGCGATAATGGAATAAGAGCGTAAAGTTTAATCAACATTAGTAGTCGCTCACATACAATGAGATTTCCCTTTCAGATCTCACAAGCGGAAGCTATCCATGGTCGAAGGTCTTGAAAAATTGATCTTGGGATTCTTCAAAGAAACAGGTACATGCAAGGAAAGCACTGCATGATACCTCACACTGTGCTATCCAACTCCGGAGGGAAATGGGAGATGCCGCAGGGGGGATAAGCCTTCTACGTACAGCACGTTAGGTCGAGCGTGTCAGGGGAGGAAACATGGATCCATTTCAAAGTTGGTATTGATTTGCTCTCTTGCTGCGTACAAAAGAACCTTCCATCGTCTTCACGAGATGATTGCCGGTCTGAGTACGAACATTATCCCTCACCTTTCTTTGCGGGTGACAAAAACACGCATCAACACGATACCCAATCTGTTGCATGAGAAACAGACATAGGTAGGTAGGCATGCTCAAGACCGAGGCATATACATAAGGTACTCTGGGGCATTACCGAACGAGTCAGGTCCAAGCATCGTAACCAGCTATCTACAGTGCTGGACATGTATCTTCTCGTAAAGCGTCGGTGGCTGACTTGCCAGATCTTCCAATTTGACGGATGCTGTATTCCCTCCCTTGAGAAACACGAACAACATCCAATTATTACAGGACCAACGTGTGCGCAATTCGAAGCACAATCACGGCTAACACGGGACAGCAACCTCTGAGAAAAAGAGAAGGCATCTCCACTGTCCAGGGCCTTTCCAGTGGACGGATGCCAAAGCCGCGCGGCCGCAAAATAAACTCACAGTCTCAGGGACAGGAACCACCCCCTTTGAGAGTAGAACCGCCGGCGTTATGTACCTACAAGCTCAGGCTGTTGCACCGGCGGATTCAGATAACTACGTTTCTGTTCTAGGAGGCATGATCAATCAATCGAACAAACTATACACTGTAGATAAAGCGCTCATGAACCAGTTGTTATAATGATTTTGTCGGCAAACATGGCAGTCCATGGATGTAACGTCGAGTACAGTACCGAGTACCCAGAAGTAATTTTAAGCACCCGCTAAGTGAAGAGCGATGAACAAAGGCGCAAAACGCAAAACGCTCTAGACCAACCTTGTCGTCAGCTAAATCACATCCACCTTGACGGCCGACTTCAACTTGGTTGCTTGCATGGGCAGTGCCGGTAGACAGGGCAGGCAGGCTTGTGAATGGTTGTGCTAGGAAAACCTAAGCCTCAACGCCAGAAATCTGTGGAGATGTTCGCGTTTCCGTGTTATAAGCGATAGCCCAGCTCTTGTGGCAAGAAATGTTAAGAGACTCGGAATCGCGAGATAAGAGTCGAGAGAGACGAAGGGCGGGATCAAGCGTCATGTCGATCTGTTATTGACCTGTTTAGACTGTCGACATCCATTCTTCAGAGCGTTGCATCTCCTCGGTGATCCCTGCAAATCACTAACAACTCTATTCTCAACGGCCGCAGACGGTCCTAACTTTGTCAATACCTTATCCAAACAGTCTAACAAATGCACTGGCTTGTATGTGCTCTTTGCCGCAAACTCATACAAGCTTAATAAAACAAAAGTTTAATGACAAATTTGTCGACGAGTTGCAATGTCACAGAATGATCATGGCTCTCGCTAAATCAAGAGCATAATGATTAGAGGGTACGATATTGAGGTTGGTGTTGGTTTATGGTGTGCTGTATGGGCTGCCTCTGAGCCCTGGAACACATTTGTTCTGTCACTTCTGTATCCTGAGCGGTCACTGCGTAATACAGCACTGTACCCGACCTGTTACAGGATCTTAAATCGAGCCAGATTTAGAAACCACCACTTTTATCGGCTCCGGGAATCACGGAAGCTGGCGTCTTTCTGAATGGATGATCCCTATGAATGTGGCTTCGACTATGCTTCACAGACGATCAAAGGCGCCACACCTAATGGCCACGCATCAACCAAATAGACCCTGAACTAAGGCCTCTGCATTCCGTTCCAGTTCCTTCTGCATCTGCATTTGCATTTGCATTTGCATTTGCCAGCATGATGCTCATCCCAATGCTCATTAATGATATTGATGTGCATGACATCATTCCACTTGACAGATTCTAGTCATTCTCTCCATTTAATTAACAGATCGAAATTTCCGGCTCTTGTCCGGGTTTACTCCGAGAATACTCTCTCAGCCAGGAGAGGAGCGCGCCCTTTCGCGACTTCGGTCTTTCATTGATGAAAAGTCCCCGCTTATTGGTGGAAAAGGTGCCGACTGTGATTGTACTGTATGTTGGGTCCATCGTTTGACTGGAATTCTGTGGTCCAAAAATACCATATCCTGGTCCTCGGCCGAAAGAGTTCGGGTCAGAAGGACAGAAATTATCTGCTGCAAAATCGTGTTGTGATTGATCTTGGCGTATGTCTTGGCGTGAAAGCTTTGTTTCAACCTCTTCCACCATGTTTCGACCCAGATCTAATAATTTCCACATGGTGTATCCAGCCG
Source organism: Fusarium clavum (assembly GCA_004367155.1). Taxonomy (NCBI): domain Eukaryota; kingdom Fungi; phylum Ascomycota; class Sordariomycetes; order Hypocreales; family Nectriaceae; genus Fusarium; species Fusarium clavum. The sequence goes on along the minus strand of QGEC01000091.1, from coordinate 48,943 downwards.
ACAGTTTAATTTTGAGCCTCTTGAAACTCTAAGCACGTACCATACTATAGAACCTGTCAAAGGTATTATTTATGGATCATCATAGATACAGAAGGACGGATACAGCCAGCTGGGTCTTATACTGATATCATGATTTCATATTGGTGGAGTGAATGGTACACTTCGAAACAAGGGAGATCGAGAGTTCAGTGTGAGAAAACAACCTGATTGCCATTACGTTACATCTAGGCAAACCTCGTGGGAGAGAGGGAATTGTCGATCTTGTACGAACTTTCGCAATCAGTCATCTTCACAGTCGTATCAAGATGTATCTGTAGCTCTGCCAAGGACGAGGAATTTAATACGTAAAACACTTCTCATGGGGCTGAGAAATCGCTCCAAAGAAACAAGGTACAGTCTCTTTGGACCATCATCCCATATGACCTGACTCGGGCCCAAGGCTAGACCTGCAAGATTTGTCATGGCGAATTGTATATCCAGAAAGAAGAATTGCCGACCAGCAAGTCGATGCTGAAGATACGCTCATCCCTCGAGGTCTGGTCATTCACCTTGCCTCACCGATGCCTGCCTCCGTGTAGGGTAAGCGACTTCGAACCCCACATTTGGTTCGGAGATCATTGCGATATGGATCCCCCACCTTTACCTATCCTCCACCCCACTCACGGCAGCCTAGCTGAAGGTAGCTACTAACTCATGACAATCCACCAAAACACACGTCAAGTTACAGCTCTCTGCATCCCCGATTGTTTTAGAGGTGTGCTGGATCCTCGATAGACAAGCCTCACTGCCGCAATGTCTGCTTCAAACCTCCTCTCGACCTTCTTCAGCCAGCAAGCTAGTATTGGTGGCATTGTTGTTAAAGGTACCCGCGAATGTCATCAGTCGTGAACCATCGTTCAGGCGCACTCATGAGAAGGCTGTGCTAAACTTCGTATATCAGAACAACCCAAACTTGACCTCGACCTCTACATCTCGAACTATACCGGTCCGTCGCTACTCCGTGCCGATGCCATAACAGCATGCATGCTAAACCCGTCTAGGTCGAACAAGAATTGATCGTCTCTTACAAATTGGAAAGTCTTCGGTTCCACTATGCGTTGATGCACTCAAGCTCGCCATAGCTGAGGCTAAGGCAGGCTCGGATGTGAGCCAGTATGCTGAAGCTTGGGGTTGCTTCCGTCATGTAGCCCCCCAAGAACCCGAAGCCGAGAGAGACCAGGCATGGATTGATCGAGTCGAACATGAGAACAAAGCCGAGACCGCACGTCTCGAAGCCCAGCTCAAGCAGTACCGTCATAACTTAATCAAGGAAAGCATCAGGGTGCGTGCAAATCCTACAGTTTGAAGTCTCAAAGCTCTGACATGATTCTAGATGGGCAACGAGGATTTGGGGCAGCACTTCGAGAAAATCGGAAACCTAGAGGCAGCGGCAGAAGCATATAACCGCATGCGGCAGGATGTCACAACCACCAAGCACATTATTGACTGCGGTATACACCTGGTCAATGTCTACATCGCCAGACGAGACTGGACTATGGTTCTCAATAACCTTGGGAAGATCACCGGCGTTCAGAGCGGCGACGAGGAACGAACATACCAACCTTACACGAAACTTGTATCCGGTATCGCACTCCTCGGATTGAAGCACTACCAAGACGCAGCCAAAAACTTTCTGCAAGTTGACTTCACTCTACCCTCAGCGCAATATAATCATATCGCCAGTCCGAACGACATTGCAGTATACGGAGGGTTGCTTGCTTTGGCGACTATGGAAAGAAAGGAACTTCAGACTCGAGTGCTGGAGAACCAATCCTTCCGTTCATTCCTGGAGAATGAGTCGCACATTCGCAAGGCAATTAGTCTATTTGTCAATGGCCGATATTCAAACTGCCTAGCCATCCTTGAATCCGTTCGGAATGATTACTTGCTGGATATATACCTGCAGCGTCACGTCTCTGCGCTTTACTCGCTGATTCGAAACAAATGCATCGTTCAGTACTTCATTCCTTTCTCATGCGTCACCCTTGAGAGCCTTAACATGGCCTTTGCCTCAGAAGGAGAGTCGGTAGAAACCGAGCTTGTATCAATGATTCGTGCGGGAACTCTCAAGGCCCGCCTGGATGCAAAGAACCAGGTGAGTACCATTGCTTCTCATCCACGTATATGCTAACCCTTTACAGCTTCTTATCGCTGTCCAACCTAACCCTCGGCTTCAAATGCAAAAGCAGGCCCTTGACGTTTCTCGCCAGTACGAGCAAGAGGCTAAGGACAGGCTTCGCCGCATGAATATTGTTGCTGCTGGTCTGGAAGTTGTCGGCAAGAGGCAGCCACATTCAGGTCCAGTTGGCCGTGGAATCGACGAGCAGTGGTATGATGATGCCAGAGCACCCGGTCAGCCAGGCAGAGTTGAGGCAGCTTAGAAAGACTCCATCTGCTAAAAATGCGAGGCCATCAAGGACTCGGCGAGTTTACGAACAAATGAACGGCATATCGCATTACGGCCTAGGCGTTAACGTTTCCTGATTTTGACTATCCGCAAGGACGCGGAAGTATGGTGTGGTGGATTAGATCAGGCGTCCAGGGACATACATATTTTAAGGGAAACAAACGATATTCACACAATGACTCGATGCATGGTTGCTCATATATTTGAGGGGGTATCATTGTTCAACCTCTTCTCGCTTCTGACTAATTATCTCATTTCATCACTAATTTCCTTTAACCCATCAACTGCCGCAAGTCTGTAGGTGGCCAGCGCACTTGTGCGAAGGTGAGACAGCGTTTGATGCTCTGCAGGTATTTGCGGGTAACCTCATCACCCATGACATGACCCTTCTCACCATCGTGTAGCTTCTCACGAGCACTACGCTCGTGAATACCAACCATTGTAACACCAATAGGCCATGCCGCCTTGCCGATACTGAGTCGTAGGTACCCGTCGTTCGCATCCACGTAGCGGCGTTCTTGAAGAGCCTGAACAATCTCTAAGACCGGCTTCAGAATGTCATCGTCAAGTTCTCCCTGTTCGAATTTGCGGAACAGCTGAAGAAATGTTAGTTTGACCTTGTGAAGAAGAAGAAATATTTCAACATACCGGTTTCATATTCTCTCGTGTCTGCACCATTGCGTTATAGGCTGTTTTGCTGGCACTCGTATCGCGTTTCTCTGCTTCCATTGCCCGCTCATACTCCGTAAGGACCATGGTGAAGTAGCTCGCCAGTTGTCGGAACAGCCATTTCCTGCCTTCCTTGTCCTTTGGTAACTCGGTATCGACTTTCATGTCCTTTTCATCCACGAGCTGCAACGTTGTCGGGATCGGACCCTTGGTGATCACTGTCGTCAACCTGCGGTATCGTCTCACTCGCGCAGCGTGACTCTCTCCGAATAATACCACTGGCTCGCCAAGAGCCCTTAACTTTTCAATCAGCTCTTCTTCGGGAACATCCTCGCTTGCGTGAACACCTTCCTCGACGTCTTCACTCTTTGCCTTTACCAGCTCTGGTAGACCAAGGCGCTTTCTACGAGCGCGTTCTTCTTCGGCTTCTTGTTCTTCACGTCTTTTTCTCATATCTTCAGCGAGCTTGCGACGTTTCTCCTCGCGCGCAGCATTCTCAGCGGCCGCGTCTTCTTCTCTTTTGCGTTTTGCGGCGGCTTTGGCTTCGCGCTCGGCCTGGAGGGCTTTTTGTTCGGCGAGGTAGGCTTCTTTTCTTTGCGCTTCGATCTCTGAGCGTTTTAGGTATTTCTTTTCGTCGTTTCCGGAGCCTTTCTTGCTCTTGGAGAGCTCCTTGTTCATGAGTGCTGCGAAATCCATGGTGGAGATGAGCGATGTCCTGGCGGCTTATTCGTTTCGATCCGAAGATACAGATTGACCAGTATTTCTATTTCTTTCTTTATTATTTCCTTGTAATTCGATTTGATGAGGTTGGTCGATGATTGTAGAGTTGTCGCAAACCTACCCTCGTCGGAGTTCAAATTGTTAATTGTATTCGGATATAGCGATATCGGCTAACCGAGATATAGTCAACCTACAATGAATGCCTCTCATCACCTCAACATTGGTGGCCAGATCTCTTCAATACAGTATCTCATTGAATGGTAATATTCGTCAATACCGAAATTGATGTTCAAAATGGCATCTCCTTCACCAAAAGCGTCACGCGAAGATACGACGCCCTTCTTGCTACAGCTCTTCTACCGTACAGGAGCTCTCCACAGGTACATACATACACCTCTGTCTAACAATACTTTGACGGGCATTTACTGATATCTTTTTACTAGGCCAGACGAGTTTGAGTCGCAAAGCCTCCCTCCACATATATATGTGTATACGTGGTCGGATTGTACCTTGAAAGAATTGGCATTGGATCTTGCCGCTACCAAGCCTTCGGCCTTCCCGTCACCTTCAGCAGGATGCCGTTTAGTATTTCAACTAGTGTTCCCGGATCTCCGCAACACCGCTGCAGTCGCAAACTCACCTCCTCGTTTTGGGGTCAAGGATCTCGGCAGTGTTGTAATAGGTGGTGACGCCGGGTCAGATACATTGGAGAACACGTCCCTGGACGCAACAGCGAAAGATACTGACGACAAACACAAAACACTTAGCAGTGCGCGGTTCGTAGTCGGTGATTACATCACTTGTGCGATACTGCCACCGCTTCCAGATGGCTCAGTTGCACCCGCCTCAAGTGTGCGAAGGGAGCAGACTTCGAGTGGGCACGAGGGAGGGAAAGATAGTCTCGGTCGCGGAGGTTTTAAGGGAAGTCGAAGCGGTTGGAGAGAAGAAGTTGGGGGCGATTTTCCTATGGGCGAATGGAGAAGAGGCGAAAGTTTGCCCAATGCCCCTGGCGGACGATCGAAAGGCAAAGGAAGGTGGTAGAAGAGACATGCAGCGCTCATCTTGACGACGACACGCCCAGTTATACCCATTCTTCGTTTTCTGTTGTTATATATTTCACGGTCTCTGCGCCAGCCTTTTCATATTTGACCTCGAATCAATTGAATCTATACCATGGGCTCTATCCCAGGGTATGACGCTTAAATGTACATGTCCCAAATCTCCGACTTTCGATCGATTTATTTCTCGTAAACGAGGTCGCCCTTTCGCTTCGCTCGGAAGTCCCAGAGACCCTTCAAAAGTCAGCATTTCGATTGTCGTCGCGGCTGCTGTCAGACTTACGTCGGTCTTGTAGGCAATGTAGCCCATGATGGCGGGGATCACACCAACGTAGATGAAGGTGATCTTAGCGGTTCGGGGCGTCCATCGGAAGTAGTGATGGCGCGTCTTCATCATAGCTATTCACATTATTAGACTTGGTTCGGTTCGAGGACGATCTATTTCGAGGTCGAGGAGAAGTCACGCACCGGCATATTTGAGGTAGGCCGGGTCCGGCTTGACGTCTGTGGAACGGCGGTTAGCAGGGTTCGATATTGTAGCATCTCGCTTGACCTACTGAGGTGCGCCATTTTGATTGACGGCGATTGATGTCCTGCTAGAATGCTTTGCGTGACGAATTGGCCGTCGTGATGGTCGGTTTGAACGATGCTTGACCTTGACGACGGATTGAAGCTTCAGGGCTGACTAAGGTAGTTTTCTAATTGTATCAGCTCTGATTGGTCATGGTGTCCTGTCGCTTTCAACCTCGCTACCCTGTACCAGAGCTCATACGAAAACCACAAATACACGAGTCTACCTATAGCCAATGACTACCCAGGTAGGTAACTACTAGACTTATAATACATGGTGTGTAGTTTCTTGAAGTTTTCGAGTGTCATTCTCTCGAACTTAGGGTCTCTTTTGCTCGTTACGATAGAACAATATAGTCGCATTGTGAAAATTACCACAATATAGTAAACTCCCTAATCTAATGGTAATTTGAGCACCCAGTGGATTAAACAGCGCACAACACAGTGACAGTTCACCGACGGAAGCCAGCACATTATAGTTCCATGCATCCAGTCTATTGTACCTATGTAATTAGTGAATCTGTTTATGTGCATTAAGTGGGTGTGTAGATATAGCGAGTCTTTGAGAATGTGTCCGAGTGTTTCTGCGATCTCCATCATATAAGTACAGGCAGGGGGAATATCTGACAACAAATCCCCAACCTAACCCCCAGGTATCCAGCATCAATCCAGATAAATTCAATTGATTATATCTTCTTTCTTGTAGTGCCAGCAGTTCAGTACCTAACTTACACCAAAAGGCCCCAGCTTTATCGTATCACGTGAGTGGACCCACTAGCGCGTCTTCCCAGAATTTGTCGTGACGACGAAAGGCGACTTTCTCAAGAGCTCCCCTACCATCAACCCCTGGTCGTCGTGCGCAAAATCTGCGTGACGGACAATCGTTTTATCAACTGCCAACTGCAACGAGACGAACCATTATTTTATTTAATTAATACTTATAGCGCGTTGCAACAGGAAGCGCGCCCATACACGCGCGACGGCGTGAAGCCTTAATAGCGGCGACTTCACGATCTTTTTAATTTCAAGCGCATCAAAAAAACAATCATGTCGCAGCTCCCACCACCACCGCCCCCAGGCTGGGGACCTCCTCCTCCTCCTCCTCCATCTTCATCGCTCCCTCCTCCTCCTTCTACGCCGGCGCCGCCGCCACCGGGATATCGACCTCCTACCGATCCTCAGGTTGCGAAGTTTGCACAGAAGAAGAAGGAATGGATTAGATCTCAGCGCAATCGCTTCGGTGAGAAGCGCAAGGGAGGATTTGTGCAGACACAGAAGGCCGACATGCCGCCTGAGCATCTCCGAAAGATTGTCAAGGATATTGGTGATGTTTCGCAGAAGAAATATACGAACGATAAACGAAGTTATCTCGGAGCCCTCAAATTCATGCCACATGCGGTGTTGAAGCTCCTCGAAAACATGCCCATGCCGTGGGAGTCGGCTCGTGAGGTCAAGGTGCTCTACCATGTCAACGGATGCCTGACTCTTGTCAACGAGATTCCCCGAGTTATTGAACCTGTCTTCTTCGCGCAATGGGCCATGATGTGGACGTTTATGCGAAAGGAGAAAGCCGATAGACGACTATTCAAGCGTATGCGATTTCCACCATTTGATGACGAGGAACCTCCGCTGTCGTGGGCCGAGAATTTGGAGGATGTTGAGCCTCTCGAACCAATTCAGATGGAACTTGACGAAGAGGACGATGAAGCCGTCTACGAATGGTTTTACGACCACAGACCCCTTCTTGACACACCGCACGTGAATGGGCCAAGCTACAAGTCATGGAACATGACACTCCCCCAGATGGCGACTCTGTTCCGTCTGAGCCGTCCTCTTGTATCCGATGTTGTCGACAAGAACTACTTCTATCTCTTCGACCTCAAGAGTTTGTTATCAGCCAAGGCTCTTAATGTCGCCCTTCCTGGTGGTCCTCGCTTTGAACCGCTGTATAAGGACATCGACCCCAACGACGAGGATTTCGGCGAGTTCAATGCCATCGACCGCATCATTTTCCGAAACCCCATCCGAACCGAGTTCCGAGTTGCTTACCCCTACCTTTATAATTCGTTGCCGAGAAGTGTTCACCTCTCATGGCACTCTCATCCTCAAGTTGTCTTCAACCGAGCAGATGATCCTGATCTGCCGACATTCCATTTCGATCGCCGTATCAACCCCATATCCTCACGAACCGTCGCACCCAAGAATGTTGAAGTTTCTCACGAGGATGAGATATTTGGTGCTGGCAATATCGAAGAGCCCGAAGAGGACGCTTTCGAACTGCCTGCCGGAGTTGAGCCATTCCTTGCCGACGAGGATATCGAGAACGAGGACACATCATCCGCCGTTGACCTTTGGTGGGCGCCGTACCCCTTCGACAGGCGATCTGGACGTATGGTTCGAGCACAAGACGTACCGCTTGTAAAACAGTGGTACCTTGAGCACCCCCCCTCTGATCGACCTCCTGTCAAGGTCCGAGTGTCGTATCAAAAGCTTCTCAAGAACTTTGTTCTCAACGAGCTGCACAAGAAGAAGCCCAAGGCACAGAACAAGCAGAACTTGTTGCGATCTCTCAAGCAAACCAAGTTCTTCCAGCAGACTACCATCGACTGGGTCGAGGCTGGTCTGCAGGTCTGTCGCCAGGGTTTCAACATGCTTAACCTCCTCATCCACCGCAAGAACTTGACTTATCTTCACCTGGATTACAACTTTAATTTGAAGCCGGTCAAGACTTTGACCACCAAGGAGCGCAAGAAGTCCCGTTTCGGAAACGCTTTCCACTTGATGCGTGAAATCTTGAGATTGACAAAGCTTATTGTTGATGCTCAAGTGCAGTACAGACTGGGTAACATCGACGCCTTCCAGCTGGCTGATGGTATTCTGTACGCATTCAACCATGTTGGTCAGCTAACGGGTATGTACCGATACAAGTATAAGTTGATGCACCAAATCCGAACTTGCAAGGACTTAAAGCATCTGATTTACTACCGATTCAACTCTGGTCCTGTTGGTAAAGGTCCAGGTTGCGGTTTCTGGGCTCCTGCCTGGAGGGTTTGGCTCTTCTTCATGCGAGGTATCATTCCCCTACTTGAGAGATGGCTTGGAAACCTGCTGTCTCGTCAGTTTGAAGGTAGACACAGCAAGGGCGTTGCAAAGACTGTTACCAAACAGCGTGTGGAATCTCACTTCGATTTGGAACTTCGAGCATCTGTCATGGCTGATCTCATGGACATGATGCCCGAGGGTATCAAGCAGAACAAGGTCAACACCGTTCTCCAGCATCTTTCTGAGGCCTGGAGATGTTGGAAGAGCAACATTCCTTGGAAGGTCCCTGGTCTGCCTGCACCCATTGAGAACATTATTCTTCGTTATGTCAAGTCTAAGGCAGATTGGTGGATTTCAGTCGCTCACTACAACCGTGAGCGTATTCGACGAGGAGCCACCGTCGACAAGACCATTGCGAAGAAGAACGTTGGTCGCCTGACACGACTTTGGCTTAAGGCTGAGCAGGAACGTCAGCACAACCACATGAAGGATGGTCCATATGTTTCTTCGGAGGAAGCCGTTGCCATCTACACTACCACTGTGCACTGGCTCGAGTCCCGCAAGTTCTCACCTATTCCCTTCCCCAGCGTTTCCTACAAGCACGACACCAAAATCCTCATTCTAGCCCTTGAACGCCTGAGGGAAGCTTATTCGGTCAAGGGCCGCCTCAACCAGAGCCAAAGAGAAGAGCTAGCTTTGATTGAAGAGGCGTATGATAGTCCTGGTACCGCATTGGAACGTATCAAACGTGGCCTGCTCACACAGCGAGCTTTCAAGGAAGTCAACATTGACATGAACGACAACTACAGCACGATCAACCCCGTCTACGACATTCAACCTATAGAGAAGATTAGCGATGCTTACCTGGACCAGTACCTGTGGTATCAAGCAGACCAGCGACATCTTTTCCCTGCCTGGATCAAGCCTTCAGACTCCGAAGTCCCACCCCTTCTCGTCTACAAGTGGGCTCAAGGCATCAACAACCTCGATGGTGTCTGGCAGACTGAAAACGGCGAATGCAATGTCATGATTGAAACAGAACTATCTAAGGTGTATGAGAAGATGGAGCTTACACTTCTCAACTCCCTCCTTAGGTTGATTATGGACCACAACTTGGCGGATTACATCACAGCCAAGAACAACGTTCAACTTACCTACAAGGACATGAACCATGTCAACAGTTATGGTATGATCCGTGGTCTCCAATTCTCGGCCTTTGTGTTCCAATTTTACGGTCTGGTCTTGGATCTTCTTCTTCTTGGACCTCAGCGAGCAAGTGAGATCGCTGGTCCTCCTCAGAGCCCCAACGACTTTTTGCAGTTCCGTGATCGTGAGACTGAGTCAAGCCACCCCATCCGACTTTACACTCGTTACATTGACAAGATCTGGATTCTGCTTCGATTTACTGCCGAGGAATCTAGAGATCTTATCCAACGATTCCTTACTGAGCAACCCGATCCCAACTTTGAGAATGTTATCGGATATAAGAGCAAGAAATGCTGGCCCAGAGATTCTCGCATGCGTTTGATGCGTCATGATGTTAACCTTGGACGCGCTGTTTTCTGGGACATGAAGAACCGACTTCCCCGATCCGTTACAACGATCGAATGGGACGACAGCTTCGTTAGTGTCTACAGTCGTGACAACCCTAACTTGTTGTTTTCTATGTGCGGTTTCGAGGTTCGCATCCTCCCCAAGATTCGAAATCAAAACGAGGAGTTCCCTGTCAAAGACAGCGTTTGGTCTCTTGTTGACAACACCACCAAGGAGAAGACAGCTCACGCTTTCCTGCAAGTCACCGAGGAGGATATTGCGAAGTTCAACAACCGCATTCGACAGATCCTTATGTCGTCAGGTTCTACAACATTCACCAAGATTGCGAACAAGTGGAACACTGCGTTGATCGCCCTCTTCACCTACTACCGCGAAGCCGCTGTTTCCACAGTCGATCTGCTTGATACTATTGTCAAGTGTGAGACCAAGATTCAGACCCGAGTCAAGATTGGCCTGAACTCCAAGATGCCTTCTCGTTTCCCTCCTGCTGTCTTCTATACCCCCAAGGAACTTGGAGGTCTTGGTATGATTTCCGGTTCTCACATTCTGATTCCTGCCAGTGACAAGCGCTGGTCGAAGCAAACCGATACCGGCGTCACTCATTACAGGGCAGGAATGACCCACGACGAGGAGACCCTCATTCCGAATATCTTCCGATACATCATCCCTTGGGAGGCTGAGTTCATTGATTCTCAGCGTGTCTGGACTGAGTATTCTCAGAAACGACTTGAAGCCAATCAGCAGAATCGCCGTCTTACTCTTGAGGATCTCGAGGATAGTTGGGACCGTGGTCTTCCTCGAATCAACACCCTGTTCCAAAAGGACCGAAGCACCCTGAGCTTCGACAAGGGTTTCCGAGCACGAGCTGAATTCAAGATCTATCAATTGATGAAGAACAATCCTTTCTGGTGGACTAGTCAGCGTCATGACGGAAAGTTGTGGAACCTGAACGCGTACAGAACCGATGTCATCCAAGCGTTGGGTGGTGTCGAGACCATTCTTGAACACACCCTCTTCAAGGCAACAGGTTTTCCATCTTGGGAAGGCCTCTTCTGGGAAAAAGCGAGTGGTTTTGAAGAGTCTATGAAGTTCAAAAAGTTGACAAACGCTCAACGATCAGGTTTGAACCAAATTCCCAACCGTCGCTTCACTCTGTGGTGGTCACCCACCATCAACAGAGCCAACGTCTACGTCGGTTTCCAGGTTCAGCTTGATTTGACAGGTATCTTCTTGCACGGAAAGATTCCTACGCTCAAAATTTCTTTAATTCAGATCTTCCGAGCACATTTGTGGCAAAAGATCCACGAGTCCGTTGTCATGGATCTTTGTCAGGTGTTCGATCAGGAACTGGAATCGTTGGGCATTGAAACTGTCCAGAAGGAGACAATCCATCCTCGAAAGTCTTACAAGATGAACAGTTCTTGCGCCGACATTCTTCTTTTCTCTAACCACAAGTGGAATGTCACCCGGCCATCTCTGCTCTACGACACCAAGGACGTGATTGAGCAGACAACCACCAACAAATTCTGGATTGACGTCCAGCTCCGATATGGCGATTACGACTCTCATGACATTGAACGATACACGCGTGCCAAGTACCTTGACTACACCACTGACAGTGCCAGTATCTACCCCTCTGCCACTGGTCTCATGGTTGGAATCGATCTTGCCTACAACTTGTACTCCGCCTACGGCATGTACTTCCCTGGATTGAAGGTTCTCGTCCAGCAGGCAATGGCCAAGATTATGAAGGCCAATCCTGCTTTGTATGTCCTGCGTGAGCGTATTCGAAAGGGTCTCCAGCTCTATGCGTCCGAGAGCAACCAGGAATTCTTGAACTCCCAGAACTACTCCGAACTATTCAGCAACCAGACACAGTTGTTCATTGATGATACCAACGTTTACCGTGTTACTATCCACAAGACTTTTGAGGGTAACTTGACGACCAAGCCCATCAACGGTGCTATCTTCATCTTCAACCCGCGAACTGGTCAGCTGTTCCTTAAGGTCATCCACACTAGTGTTTGGGCAGGACAAAAGCGTCTCGGTCAACTCGCCAAATGGAAGACTGCTGAAGAAGTTGCTGCTCTTATCCGCTCATTGCCTGTGGAGGAGCAGCCCAAGCAACTGATTGTGACAAGAAAGGGTCTCCTAGATCCCCTTGAAGTCCACTTGCTTGACTTCCCCAACATTTCCATCAGAGCATCCGAGCTCCAGCTTCCTTTCCAGGCAGCTATGAAGATTGAGAAGCTCGGTGACCTGATCCTGCGTTCTACCGCACCTCAGATGGTGCTTTTCAACTTGTACGATGAGTGGTTGAAGAGCATTTCTTCTTACACCGCCTTCTCTCGTCTTGTTCTTATCCTGCGTGCACTCCACGTCAACCCGGACAAGACGAAGCTCATTCTCCGTCCTGACAAGACCGTTATCACACAAGAGCATCATATCTGGCCATCACTGCCGGACGAGGAGTGGATCAAGGTTGAAACGCAGCTTCGAGATCTTATCCTGAATGACTACGGAAAGAAGAACAATGTCAACGTTTCGGGTCTGACAACCAGTGAGGTGCGAGACATTATCTTGGGTATGGAGATTTCAGCACCTTCCATGCAACGACAACAGGCTGCCGAGATCGAGAAACAGCAGCAGGAACAGGCGCAGTTGACGGCTGTCACAACCAAGACTCAGAACGTTCACGGAGAGGAGATTATTGTGACTACCACATCGCAGTTTGAACAGCAAACCTTCGCTTCCAAGACCGAGTGGCGAACACGGGCCATTGCTACATCTAACCTGCGCACACGAGCGAAGAACATCTACGTCTCGTCTGTCGACAACGATCTTGACGATATTACCTATGTCATGCCCAACAACATTCTGAAGCGCTTCATCACCATTGCAGATCTCAGAGTGCAGGTGGCTGGCTACTTGTACGGTTCTTCAGCGCCCGACAACGATCAGGTGAAGGAAATCAAGTGTATCGTCATGATCCCGCAGGTTGGTGGACTACGCAATGTCCAGCTGCCACAGCAGCTCCCTCAGAGCGAGTTCCTCGAAGGCATGGAGCCTCTAGGTGTCATCCATACTGTCTCTGGTAGCGAGTTGCCTTACATGTCTGCTATGGATGTCACTGAACACTCCAAACTTCTCGATGCCCATAATGAGTGGGACAAGACGAACACTGTGACGGTCTCAGTCGCATTCACACCAGGCAGCGTGTCTCTGTCAGCTTGGGGACTTACACCAGCTGGCTACAAGTGGGGAGCTGAGAACAAGGATACGCAGAGCGACCAGCCCCAGGGCTTCGCTACAACAATGGGCGAGAAGCGCAAGCTGCTGCTCAGCCCACGGTTCAGAGGGTTCTTCCTAGTGCCGGACGACGGCAAGTGGAACTACAGTTTCATGGGTAATGCGTTCAACGGCATGGAAAAGAAGCCGGTCCATGTTAAGCTGGATACGCCACTACCATTCTACAGTGATCAGCACCGGCCTGTGCATTTCCACAGCTTTGCAGAACTGGAGGATATTTGGGTGGATCGATCGGATAACTTTGCTTAAGAAGTGGGTAAAAGGGCGTTGTTTTATTAAAGCATTTTTTTGTAATTGTTTACTTTTCCGGCAAATCGGATGTATTTACTATGCAGCTGTAAAATAGCTACGGCAAAATATGAGAAGAATGAGTTTGTTAAAGCAAAATTCCGGAATTATTGACAGCATCAACAAACCACCACATTAGGAAACCACTCCGTGACTTTGACTGAGCAGCTGAATGTCAAAGCGTATATCAGTTGATTGAGCCAATGTATGCTCAGGGTCATAGCAGATCGAGAGCCTAAGAGACGAAATAATTTGAGCACTTTATGCAAATATTAGGTCATTTATTTTCGCTATCATAAGCCTACGTGCTCATAGTCTAAGGTCTTACAAATCAACAGATATTTCATACTCGTTTCGTCTTTTGCTGTATTGCCTCGTCTTCGTCTTCTATTTCGTCCCAGGTTCGTCTCTGAATTTATCAAACAGATCAAGTTTTACGTCAAGTTGAAGTTGAAAAAGAGACAGAGAGTCTCGCCAAAAGCGGATGGTGGAAGGACGACAAGGGTTTGCATGGATGACCCACGTCGGCAATGGAACCGGACGTTGGACCATCTCATTGGGAAGAAGGGAGATGGGATATGGAGATGCAAAACTGTAAATGGGAGAATTGGGTTTAGACAGGGCGGCGCAGGGGCTTGAGGGGGGCCCTGTACTGCAGTGCAGTGGGCCGGGGATGCGCTGACCACACCTACGCAGCCACTGAAAATGAAAAAGGAAGAATTATTAGCGGCTTCACCGAGGGCGTGGAAACGCGCCGTGAGCTGTCACCTGCGTGGGGGATATTGAAATTGGTAGTTTATGCATTCATGCACAGGCAGAGAAAAAGGACGGAATAGTTAGCTCTCAAGACTTTTAGTGTGCGGCGTAGAAGCTCTGAAGAATCTTTGTAAAATTTGTTATGTCACGAATATATTGGCTAGGTAGATACCTACCAAAAAGCAAGTACCTCCAAGTGTTCAAGCAGCCGACTTAGGGGTTACAGCCATTGGAAGATTTACATTAAGAAGATCCTAGGTTTTGAAGATCTTCTTCTCAGCTATGAATAGAGTGGGGGCAAATACAATTTGATGTTGATCAGGTACGAATATGACATATGTATTTTTGGTTGTTGACGTCCATCCTTCAGGGGCTAGGGTTGGGCTGTTAAGATCTACGGATACAACAACGGGCAGCAGTCCAGGGCAGAGAGACAGGCGACAGGCGACAGGCGACAGGCGACAGGCGACAGGGCACAGGTTGCTGACGTCGATTTCTATTCTTATCCACAAGGACCAGTCACCCATGTCATGGAATCCATTCGTGTTCCCCATACCCTGACGGTGAGTGACCCGCATATCTAACGCAGGTGTGCGTTTTGTACCTGCGTAAAATATGGATGTATCCATTCTTTTTTCTTCTTCGCTACCTAACCAGGTAAGCCAGGCTCCAGAGATGGCGTCAAAATGGCCTGGTCTGTCTAGCTTGTCTGTGTCTGCGTCTGTGCCTGTCCGGCAAGATGGACGATCCCTCCCCAGAATTGGATCAAGGTGCCTTATCATATGAATTCCATTTCGGGACTTGCAGGTGTGGGAGGTAGCCTACTACTAAGTTACTACTATCTCTTAGACTGATGGGTAGCAAAAAACGTCCTCTCTCCTCCTAAGGCTTAGGGCGCCAAAATAAAGTAGCCTAAGTGTCAATCTAAACTGGTATAAGATAACTAAATTCTTTTATCTCTTATGATCTCGGCGGTCAATTCTTTATCCTGATGCCTATTTCACTCTACTAACGCGCACCTCCAATGCCGGCCGTAGCCCAGTCCACCCCATGCACAAGGCGCCTTTTTAGCTTCCGAGCCGTTGAGCCATTAAGTAATGATTGCTCGACAATGCAAGAGTATGAGCTTGGACTTCGGCTCCGGATGTAGTGCAGTACAGTAATCCCTTAGTCAGTCAGGTGAAAGGCCTTGAACAAACGATTGGTGATCATTTCTATGGATTGCCGTCGGCGTTTAGGGTATCCCATGTAGCACTACGGTATCTTTAGTGGGCAAGACAGGGACACTTCAAGGTCAAACCATGAGTTGCCGGAACTTATCCTTCTTGCTTCCGGATCACTGCAAGTCGAGACCGCAATAGAATCTGTAGATTGAAACGTCATAGCCCATTATCTGAGAATTCCGATTGTATCAAAGCTCTCGAACTCTTGGAGCGTGTCAAATCCAATACTAGGTATGCTATATCTCCATCGCCTTGTCTATATCAGCCTGTCAATCTTAGTGTTTCAAGTATGGCTCGAGGTTCGCCAATATCATTTCAATTTATCAGAGACTATATACCGTGGTCTAATCGTGGATCTACGATCTAGTTTAACTCGATTGAAGTATTGATAGAATTGATTAATTAATATCAACGTGTGCTATAGGTAGGTAGGTGGCTTTGTTTAGTAGAGCTTCCCTTGATAGATTAGGTTGCTGCGATCGTGGGGAAACGATACTGTTGCATTCTTAACGGTAAGTCGGTCACCTTAGTCGTAGTTACTACGTTGTCGCCTACCGGCCTCGCTCTAACTGTTAAACGAATGAGCCTAGCGCCTGCCGTGTTGATCTAATTCGGCAGTTGGCAAGAACCAACGTTACTCCTTCTCTTATGACCTTCTTTCCATTCCGATGTTCAGCATTCGCATACCGCTCTTTCCTTATCTCTCAAACCGGACAGTTCACATATTGTCGGTCGATTTCCCCTGCTTTCCCCTCTTCACCTCAGCCAAGCCACCAGTTTCTATTTGCATCAGCCCCTGGATGCAGAATCAACACCTCTTCACTCCAAAACTCTCATCATCTTGAGCTATTACCACTGAAAACTCAGCCCGTTCATCATCGGATGCCCCTAACGAGTTACCTTCCGACTGCTAACATCCACTGGTGCCCATATGTGATCACACTCAGCACGGCGTGTGCTTCCTCCGCTCCACCGGTAGCTAGGGTCCCGGCGCTAGCCAAGGAGGCCCTGTACGCGCTAGAAGCTTTGCCCTTCTAGAAGCCCATCATCGACTCCTAAACCAGGGTCCTGGATTTCGATTCGAGCCCTAGCTCGTCAATTGACGTACGATCGTTCATGACGACAATGTCAAAACCGTTTCGCTTGATATGTCACACCTCAGGAGAACCGCGTCAATGCGTTGTTGTCACCGGAACACCATCTTTCCGGATCCCAGGGCTCTTTTTTGGCCTCATCATCATGCGTGTTTCGACTTCAAAACCGTTGGAACCCTACGTGATGCACTCTTCCAGGGGGTAACAGATGGGATGGCATTGAGCATTGATGTGCGCAATCTTGGAGTTCCCGATCAGAAACCTAACCACCACTCAATAGGGCTGTTCCAAACGCGCTGGCGGCAGGCGAGAGCCTTTCTGTCAATGGAAAGCCCATGTCTTGACGATGCCCTCAAGTTTCGTTATCTGGGTCCGGCTCAAAACCGGGTTCGTCAGGCCTGATGCAGGAGTTTGCCCATAGGGCTCCATGTTTCTCAGACGAGCAAGCATGCACGCATATGTCTGAGTTCCCAACCTTTCTGGCTTCATGACCTTTACCAGCAGCTCCTTTCCGCTCCCATTGACGTGCCAAGCGATTCACCACAAGGCTCATCTCGGTCGCCAATTCTCATATGGATGTGCATGTGGCTGGTGACCTGAACTCAATCCCCCCTTTGATAGATCCAGATAATCGGTTCCAGGGTCAGTTCTCCCGCTTATTGGGCCCCTGCTCACGCACCCAGGTGTGCCCCGACCTTAAGCCGCGATACAGCTTCCGGCCCTAGGCACTTGATTAGCTGACTGTCACGCACAGGTTCAGTGCGGGAGCTTGTTCAGTCCAGCCACCGTTGACCAGGATGTCGATCTAGCTTGGTCATGGCGTGCGTGCTCACATTGATCAAATCTGGATCAGCCCCGACTACCCGGCGCGCACGCTCTCCCAATATCATGGGCTTCTCCCTGTCACGACACACAGATTCGCCAAACGGAGGTTCCTGGCTTGTGGAGATGGTTCTTCTTGCGATCTAGTCAAGTTGATAGGCACGATCCTGGCAGAGCCATTTACTATAGTAGGCCCTGGATGTATTATAACCATCCGCTCCACATCGCACCTCCTGTCCTGCACAAGCACCAGAACTGTTTTCTCCCTTGTTGCCACGCCATCAGCTCGGAACCCACCTTCTGTGGCTCTTGTCTGCAATGGCGGCGAAAAAACCTGGCATTGGCTGTTTTATCTCTCTGTTTTTATATGTACAGTTGTACTTGGCCAGCTCAGTATGGCTTAGTCCCACGCTCTTCAAGCGAAGCGCGTTTCACCTTTGACTCGTGCCCCAATAAGCACAGCCGCCCAGTGTCCTTGCATGTCGTCTATTTCTACAGTAGAGGCACATTGACCTAATCGATTTCTGCGCAAGGGCTTTAATTTTTAAAAATTGCATCCGGGCGTGATAAGTGGTCTTGACTTTAAGCGTTGTTATTGCATTGTTCACCCATCCTTGCTAGTCATGATGGTATGCCAGGGGTGGCTCTTGTTTCTATATCAGGCATCCTGGGGACCTTACCATGGGCATAAGATCGTCAAATTGACCACCCTCCAAACCCTGGCCTGGGTTAATAGGTCGTCTCCGCAGCCCAGCACTCGGCGGACGGGGATGCTTCTCATACCGGACTGGGCAAAACCTCCAAGTGCTTTAACCTGCAGCATGAAAAGAGCAAGACCAGTGATCCACTCCCTCTACCACCCTGCCCAAGCTACTCCGTCATCTGACGATATAGGCTGGCCCTGGTACTAGCAACGCTTGCCAGGTTACTAGCCCTTGTGTTAAATACGTTTACAGACCCCAGGCCGGGAACTAAGAGAGATCTTGGAAAGGGACCTATCCTATCATACAAAGTCAGCATCACCGCCTTAACTATTTCTCTTACACACCAACAGTCATAACTCGATTGTTGTGACGACACTATAATACCCTTCACCTTCTGCAAGTCCTTCACATGTGCTTTGTTCTGTTCTAGACAGTAAATCGGAACTGTACGCACATTCATCACGCTCCTTTGGACTTTTCATAACCGCTACGACTTTGACTCCAACCCGAGCTCACCCCCAACACAGCCCTCCAGCGCCAGTCACCAGCGTCTCACTCAACTACGGAAACGGGAAAGCTTCTAGCCCGGTACCAATCATTCAAAATCCAGACAACATATGTGGCAAGCTGCTTAGTAGCTTATAACGCTACTGACTTATACTTCAGACGTCCAATACAAGCCCAGCAGCCTAGCTTGACGCACACATCCACAACATTCTGCACGTTACTAGACAACTCTCACTTCTTCCCGTCGTAGCCCGCAAGGGCTTCAGCTTGTCAAATTCTTTCCATTCAGAGCCCAGCGGCCGTCCAGAGCGGTTCGCTCTGGAGGACCTCATGTGTCGGAGGCACACTGGCGGGCACTTATCGAGTGGGGGATTATACCGTGGATTATTCGGGTCAGGGCTCACAATCAGGACAAAACCATCACCAGTCAGCATATGATACATCGATTCACCAGCGCCCTCGACACCAGCAGCCTAGGGCCTCCATCCATCATCCTGGAGGCCCGGCTGCTGGTATTCATGGCACCCACGAGCAGCATCACGGAAACCCTCATGTTCAACATACAAACATGGCACAGCACCAGCAGCATCCATCACCACAGATGGTGATGGACCCTTCCCAGCTAGGCCATCATCGTCTTGGGCCGCCGCAGTTTGGAGCTCCAGGCCAAGTCATGGCGCCCATGTACCAGACTCTATCGACGCCGACACCGCCTAATCACCCTCAACATTCTGTCCCTGGCTCTGGCACCAAACGACCACGACCAAGTGACCTCGATCTATCAGTTGGAAGTATGGGCGAGTTGGAGCATTCAGACCTCAGTGGCATGCAAACACCTTTAGGAGCTGCCTATGCCCATGCAGCCGCTGTCGCCGTGTCACAATCTCAGCACCAACCCATACATCACCACCACCACCTTCCCGACTCAGAACCACCCTCGAAAATGATGCGTCGCGATGATGGGCTAGGAGGCGCTCCAAGTGTTGTGGGACAAGTGGGGATGCCTGAACCAGCTCCTCGACCTCGAGGACCGAAACTGAAGTTTACGCCAGAGGACGATCAACTTTTGATAGAACTCAAGGAGAACAAGAACTTGACCTGGAAGCAAATAGCGGATTTCTTTCCAGGGCGATCTTCGGGGACACTGCAGGTTCGATATTGTACGAAGCTCAAAGCAAAGACAACAAATTGGACCGATGAGACGGTATGTTCAACATCACTTTAATCTTATGACAAGATCAACTCGCTAACTCTTTATTCAGGACCAAAAGCTTCGAACTGCACTTCAGGACTACGAGAACGAGAAATGGAGAATCGTTGCCAACAAAGTTGGCACTGGCTTTACTCCTGCAGCATGTCGAGAACGGGCCGAGCAATTAATGGTTGAGGACCCGGCAACTCTGGCGGCTCTATCGCAGTCATTGTCACCAGCTGTAGCGTCGAACGCGGACTCCGAAGAGCCGTTATACACGCATCATCAGCTTCAATAATAAAACAAGTTAATTACTACAGCGGAGGACTCATCATAATAATAATTACGACACTTCACAACACCAGTTTCTCCCATCGGAGGCTTTTGCTTTATCATTTCCTTACGATCATTCGACCAACGTCAAACACACTCGCTTACATTCGGCCGCTCTCATTCAGCATAATCTTTATCAAGGTACTCTCTAATGTCGTCTAAACAGTCGACATTGCAGAGCTATCATATCGATTTGAAACCCCCGATCCCAGCCCAAGTAGGGCACAACGCACCCACGACTTATCTACTCTACTATCCCTGTATTATTTTCTTTTTGCTTGGTGCTTACAGGCCGTTTCACTTTTCTTTCGTTTCGACACTGGCCTTTTGTCACAAATCCCTTTTTAAAAACGATTAATTATACTTCGCTTCCCCATTCTCTTTCTCAAAATTTATCTTGTATTCCATTTTTTGTCTCGATGTCTATGATCTCCTATGTCCGTTTACGAAAAACTTTAGACTTGGGAACCCCGGAAAAGGAGAAAGAATTATTTACATGCACCTAATATTCCCCATCCTTCAGCCAGGGGAAACCGTCCAATCGCTTGGGATATGTGGCTGATCAAATTTTCTTGTCACTTATTACCCTTATCTTATTATTATATCCAACCTCTTAATTACTTAACATATGTATGAGAACAAAAGCAGGATCATGGGCGGAGTAGGTTTCCTTTTCTGGCGCAGCGTATTTTCGGCTTTGTGTATGGGGACAAAAGGCAGAGACGGAAACATATTTTGATGTTTCTCGGCGCTATAGGGAAAGGATACGGAGAGGAAGTGCAGAACATGTTGGCAGAGTAGGATAGAATCATTCAGTAGTGTCGCTGAGAGTTCAGAACTTTCACAGATGTCATGATTCAAGCGGACTTGGAAAAGGACCGCGCTAGAACATACAAGAAAGGGATCTGCTCGATCATCATCAGAATCACGCCATTAGGCTCCTATTGAACTCCAAATTAGTGGCACTAGAAAATTGACAAAATGGAGCCCTATAACCTCGAGTCTCCTCGTAGTGAAGCCTATAATTGAAGCCTTGAAACAAGATATAACGGCCAAGGTACAAAGGTTCCCTCCGATCTGGGTCACAGCCCCTGCCTCCTTTGTCTCACCGGAACCGGTGTCCCCACAGATGAGCTAGACGAAACGAAACGGTTTATGCTTTAAATCCTTGCACCCAACTCCACGCATCTTCCTCCCCATAAGATATATAGGTGTGGCTACCGATCAGGTATGATATAGGTAGGGCAAGGCAAGGCAAAGTAACGGAAGGCAAGGCGAGCGGAGGGCGGGACTTGCCACGTAGCTGTGTGCATACAACGGTACAGTCGCCATAGTTGCCGACTGGCAGGATGCATCCCTGAACCTGAAGATACAGTACTTACCAGTGAGCGGATGGAGCCGATGAAACTTCTCTCTCTTTGGATGCCATGTTATGTCACCTGTGGTTGAACGCAGCCGAACCCATACCACCGGCTATCTCATGATCCGGTGCATACTTTGCCGGCGGCTACATCCCCAGAAGGGCATGCCAGGTTCGTCCTTAACTGTGGTAAGGTTTCGGTGTTTCTTGTTTGCCTCACCTGAGAGAAGACCCGTATAACCTGGGTATCGCGGCTATCTTCTTACATACATAGCACCGCATGGCATGCGAGTCACGCTAGAAGATAGCGGTTGTGGATTTGAAGGTTGAGGCTATAGAAAACAGTGGACTATCCGAGCGTGCATGTCGGCGATGTGGCGAAAGATATGGTGCCTCCCTCATTGTGACGTGGTGAGGGATAGATGGGAAGGCCTGCATATGTGTGGGCGCGCGGTTGGAAGACACGCGAGGAACCGTCACACGGGGCCGAGAGGAGTCTCCTGCTTTCTGGCGGTTGAAGGTTGGCACGAGATGAGCATCACCTATGCTGCTGTGTTTGGATAGCATCTTGCTCCGACTTCGGGGTTGTATCCGTAGTCCAACTCAGCTGCAGCGCTGTGCAAGAGAGACAGCTTTGCCGCATCTTGTGGAAGTGACTTGACTGCCTGGAGATCAATGCTGCAGTTGAGGGACCGGGGAACAGAAAGGAGTACCGCTCGTTGAAACATTTTCGTGGGAAATCTCCGATATGCAGCGTCTAAGCGAGGCATTATGGCTGGTCGATGTCGATGATTTGATGTAGGTACTGCATAACGCTCACAAAGGATACTGCCCAACTTGCAGAAGACTATGCCTAAAACTGGCTTCAAGTCCCGGTTACTACACCGACGATGTGTGATAGAGTTGGGGCACGGCACCCCCTTCGGAAGGTTGATCAAGGATTTGTCACACCCTGAACAGAGGTTTTCTCCATCCTAGGGCTATAACGGCCTGGGGCTTGGAGTAGCATTGGCCAACGATGAGCAGAGGTTGGTCGATGATGGTGGTGCCTTTTTGGTGATGATGCATTGCGACGCTGGACTTGGTTAGGTGCCTGCGTGTTTCTCTCCTGCCCCACGGAGGAGATGGGCTTTAAACGTTTGTTTCATCTGGTTGGCAGAACGGTTGTCGAGCCTGCTAGCGTGACTCGATAACCACCTGTCTTATTGCCCTATATCACGGAGTGTTATGAGTTGGGTCAAGCGATACCCTGGCAATCGAGACCAAGAAAGAAACAAACGCGACCAAACAAACCGAAACAAAACACGCCACTTTCGGAACCCCCCAGACGAGTCAATCAAATGCAAAAGGACATAACCCCTAATGCGGATGAGGCCTTGTTGATACAGCATCCCGTGCTCGTTTTCTTGTCATGGCAGTATAGTATAATATGTTAACGTTGACCCGCAGCCGATCCTGATCCTGGTCTGTCAGACGCGTCTCTGTACAACACTCCAGACCCATGCTCATCCAAATATCCAATGCGGGGCATCCGAGCTGACCACAATCAACAGCGCTGCAACGCCGAGGGACAAGTCCACAGATCTGTAATTACCGGTCGGTACCCGTGACTCTATCATGAGTTCCTTGTATCCGTCCCGGAACAGCTGAAGTAGTCTCCGAGTTGATCCACATCTAGGGTACGGCCTGCCTCCACCAGCTCAACCAATTTGCCGTGGCATGTAACGTCCAGCTCTGGATCTAGAAAAGCTGCCATCTCGACTAGCCAGCCGTTAAAGTCCCTGATCTCGGTTGATCTGCCGGCGCGCACATCTTGCAGCATGGAGCTTGTATTGTCCCTGACCTTGTGACCCACTTGATAGATCATGTTTTTCAGTTGGGAATGAGAGAATCTCTCGTGTAAGCTTTTAGGCGAAAGATCAATGGTAGCCTCTGGCTCTGCCGGTAATTGCTTTTCCTGTTTTCCAAGGATTTCTGCACTGCTGTCATGGGCCACCAGAAGTTGGAGCACTTGGCTTGCCTCGCTCAAGAGCTGATCAATAACTTGGGGAAGGACTTCATTGGTTTCGTCGAACAAAGCACCGTTCTTGCATCCGAGGATGGCTGTTAAGGGGTTTATTATAGCGTTGACAACCAACTTTTCCAACTGAAGTATCCACAGTTCTCCTCGGGATACTGCTCTGGCGTCCAAGTGCGGCGCTTCGAGCAACTGCTTCATCAGGTATGTCGTCTTGTCAATTGATAAGGAATTTGGAAGAACTGCGCCGACAACCACGTCTGCCAGAGAGGCATGTAGGCTTTTGAAGGTTCCTTGGGAAGTGACGCCATGCGTTGTGACACAAGCCAAGTAGTTTGGCTCATGACTGCTATGATAGCGATGAGAAACATACGATGATCCATGGGGTGGCCATAACTTGGACATTCCGTTTTGTACGAAAAGCACCGTGCTGTTTCGATCAAGATATCCTCGAACACGGTCGACTTGTGGTAAAGCAGCTGAAGCCTTGGTCGTGATTATGAGATTGCTCAGTTTCTCACCCTCGGCAACTTCCCGTATAGGACCAGTCTCGGGCTCATCTTCGGTCCACCACTCGATATCGAAGTCTTTGTTCCTCTCGGTCTCGCCGTTTCGTACAATTTCAATGCCTTGGCCCTCATGCCATTGTTCCAGAAGCTCTTTTCTGTGCACAACTAGGGTGATGGGAGGTTTATCAGGGGCCTGAGCGAGTGAGGATGCAAAAAGCCGGCCAAGGTTACCAACCCCCAGAACGTGTATACGCTTTTCAGAATCACCGGATGCTAAGGATGTTGCATACCCAGAGCCGTTATAGGAGGGTAAATTCGACAGATTCCAGGCAAACAATGTCGGTGTCGGCCTTGAATCGTTGCAGCATACTTCTAGCCAGGCGGGCCTTTGAGAATACATTCTGATAGACGCAATAGGCCAAGCGCTTGCTTTCCGAGGTGTAGACTTGATCTTATAAGCGGGGCGTGGCTTTAACAGAACGAAGCTCATTGTTGACGATATGGCTTGAATGAAGTGGTTTATATGAAAGCCAACTGTGCCGGTACTTCCAATGAGAATGTAAGGGTCTTGTATTCTCGCAACGGATGGTAGTCGATTGGATGAAGTCACTGTAATTAAGCCATCAGATCAGTGAGGCGAGTGTGGAAAGAGAAGAAGTCAAAAGATGATGGTTCGATTATACTTTGGATGTCGTTGAACACGAGGCTGGTGATCTGAGTTCCATGCTGGGGCGGTGGAGTAGTCACAGTGCATACGGTATGAACATGCTACTCACATACAGTGTGCTCATAGAATGGGACTAGAATCGCATCACGACTTCCATATATTGTTAGTCTAGTCGAGATTAGAAAAAAACAAGACCTTTCTTTCTGAGTATTTATGTCACTTGTAAGAGCCGTCCTATTTTGTTCAGGTATGGAATAGCACCTGCTCAATCACTGTGAACTTGGATTACCCTCTCACTACTAACCTTACCTGTACAAAACCCCCATTGTACATGTAGACTTGAGATCAGGGGACATTATGAAATCAAGCTAATTGCTTGTATGTTGAATACTTATACAGGTAGGTACCTTACACCTAAGGAGGTTGTGTATTTAGCTCTGGCAGAGTGCGTCTTTTGACCGGAGCTTCAAGTTCAGACCATGACTCTTTTGTCGAGTGGGCTCCATCGACAAAAATATATTACAAAAAAAGGCCTATTCTAACTGACCCTTGAGAAAATGAGCCAATATTCAGTCTTCGTCAATATCATCTTCCTGTTCCTCTAAACCCAGCAACGTGTCCGTATAACCTCCTTTGACAAACGTCCCTAGGTAGGGTTTCGCATTTGCTTTCTGCGCTGTAACTTCCAAGTATCGCCTTGGGGTCTGCATGATGTCCTTAGCCAACTTACCATCCCAAAGAATATCCACCAGGGTGTTCGCCCTGCAAACTGCGGAGTATATTGAACGGAAAGCGTACTCATCTACTTCCTGGCCACTGGAGAGATCGGTATAGACAACCCTGAATGCCAGACGGTTGGCAGGATCTTCATATCTGACATTCGTTTCATAGAAGATTGGGTGTCTTTTACCCGGAGGATAAATTTCAACCCAGATAGACAGAGTATTCTTCTTTACTTCGACGTCCGGTTGAAATGGTATAAGACAACGATCAACACTAATACGGCGTTCGTACAGACCTGTGTTTGCAGGTAGCAGGTACGTATAGGGAATTCTTTGGTTAATTATCCCTCTCTGGTCGCCAGTCCGAAGCATCACTGATTCACCCGCTTTTCCGTGGAGTATAGGCAATGCTCGCAATGCCTCTCTTCTTTTCCCAGCTTTAAACACGCCAGCCAATGAATGCGTATCACCATTCGTGACGCTGTTGACCAGATCTAAATCAACAGTCATTGCCATTTCCTCAAGGCTCGGCTCGTCAAATATTGTATCACCAGCTTTTGAAGAGTAGTTGGATCTATCACCGGGTGTCAGAAGAATTGGCCGTCATAAGCATAAGAGACGAAATAGTTTAGTCATTTTATGGCAATTTAGATGACAATCTAAACTACTTTATTTTGGTAGTTTAAGCCTTAGAGGACATTTCTTCTGTTACCCACCTAGTCAGGATCCCCCAAAACCCCCGAATCTTGATCTGCGCATTGTTTCAAAACTTCTTTGTCGCCGTTAAATTCAGAGCGCAGAAGTCCTAAGGAAGGAACTCATTAAGCTTAACCTTGTCACACACGGGATTGCGGCCCGCAGGCCCACTTATCGCGAAAAGGTCGACACCTCGCAAAAATTGTCATCAAAACCCATCAACACCAAAAAAATCCAAAGAAGAATACAACAAACAATAATTAAAATACAATTAAGAGCAAAAAAAGAGTGTTTACATAACCAAACGCGGGACTCGCTTTTTGGTGTTAGCAAGAGAATTGAATCGAAGGGGAATTTACGTACAACCCGCAATCTTCTGATTAGAAGTCAGACGCGTTAGCCATTACGCCAGTCCGGCTAGTAACTGTTGGTTGCATAAACCTGATGCAAGTCTGAGATATATACATACTGGCTGCAGGAGTCAGAGTTTCATCAAGCTTGCTTAGTTAGCCCCTCCCCGGCGGGCCAACGAGTACTAAAGTGGCTCTCTTACGAAGAACTGGGTCTCTTCAGTGGACTTGTGTTCAAGCAGATATCTTGATTTGAGATCAGTACCTCAGCTTGTACTGTACTCCCTACTAAAGCAAACCATAGGCAAGAAGGAAGAATTGAGGTTGATGATACAGTACCTGGTCAGGTGGTCCAAACAATAATCCATACACAGTGCTCTATCAGGCACGTGAGTTTCTGGTAAATCAGGTATCTAGAGTCATAGCAGACTCATCTAGAATCCTCAGATTGAAGTCTGATGCCTTAGCCATTACGCCAGCTAGGCTGCTGCTTGTTGTGCTGCTTGTTGTTGAAGGCCTGTGTCTTCTTGACAGACATATGGATTTCTCCCTCTCTCAGAGACAAAAGCTAAACAAGTATAACGAACTTTAACTAATTATACAACTTGACAGTACTAGCATTGTTGAAGAACAATATAGAGTAGCGCCTGTAACTCTACCTGCCACCAAGCGCTGACACTTTACTGATAGCCATAACCTAACTATTCGCTAATGCCACACAAAACCCCGACTTCCGGGGCATTGTCGTCAATCACCCTCGGTGGTACAGACAGAGTCTCTGACCATAATTGGACAATCAAAGGCCAGTTGACTTTTCCGCAGAGCCAAACGACTTATCTTGATCTGCCTCTTTTAGTATGTTGTACAGGACCACTTGGCCGAGTTACCCAGGAACGGATGCCCGCCTCCCCCTCGTCGCGCGATTGGTTATGCAGCCAGAGCAAATACACAACTTCCCTCTGATACCTATTAAAATAGTTTTCGTAGGTACTATCGTGTACCTGGAACATTAGTAAACATTCTCGATCTTTTCGCCGCCGTTTTGGTCCAGGGTGGCTCTTCTTCTAAGAGACCCGCTCGGTGCCTGGATTTTTGTGCGCACCAATAAGCGCACGTGTGACTCCTTCTCTAGTACCCTTCAGCCTGGATCCGACTTCATCTTCACTTCTTCTACGTCATTACAAGTAATTACCTACCAACGAAGGGGATTTCTTCAGTCCTTTTTTTTCAACTTCTCAAGCGTGGCTTTGCATTTTCCAACATTCTAATAACTTGGCCAAAGTTCAAACGTAATTTTCAGCTCTAGGAAGCACTCGTGAAGCTTGAAGTTCATATACGCACGATTTCAACATCTTCGGCACTTCGACTTCTTTTGCTTCATCTCCCACGAACCAAGGTGGCCATGAGTTACTGTTTCTAATTCACTAAATTCTACTTTTCTCACATTCAGACGAGCGCGCTCTTCATTCATTGTACTCATTCCCGCCAGGCGCATATCGTACACTGCCCTGTGAACAGTGACTCAACGACCGCATCGTTAATCATGGCAGCCGAAGATGCAGGCTCGGAAAACCAGGAGGTTGACAAGGCAGCCCTTCTTAATCAAATGGTAGCTGCGGCCCAAGAGAGCGTTTCACAAGATGAAGACCCAGAAGACCAGCCAAACACTGAAGGACTCAACGAGGAAGACGCGCTACGGAATTTGACCGGTGCCGTCAGGGACCAGAATGATCTGGAGCGAGATATCACACTTCAAGCCAACGCTGCCTTGAACGAAGCCGAGGATAAGAAGGACCAGAACCGTATCGCAAAGTTACAAGAGACAAAACACCGACTTCAACTTCAACTAGACAAAGAAAAGAAGAATTTGGAAAGGGTCGCCCATAGTAACGTTTACCAGTCTCGGAATGTTCAAAAGAAGATTGCCAAGTTGGATGAAGAAATCCGACAAATCAGTAATGACATTTCGGATTTTCAGACACGAATAGTCAAACGCCATGAAGAAACCCCCATCGAGGACCCCAAGAAATCAAAATCTGCAAAGCTTCCTGGTGAGAGCAATCGTGAGTTTCTGATACGAACTGGAAAGATTACACCATTTGCCAAGATTGGAGGACCACGACCAGCAGGGATTCAAGGGCAGCTCGCAGACACCATCTTAGACGCAGAAGAAGAGGCAGCAGCAGAGCAGCTGGGAGGAGAACTTGAAGGGCCTGCTTCTCACCAGCGGCTTCGACGGCCAGGCTTTGCCGACGAGGCTGAATCTGAAGCAGCGCCTTCTCGCGAAACACCGACCATTGCTGAAAGTGAATTCTCGCTGAGACCGAGAAAAAAGAGACGTGCCCAGAAAGAGGATAGTCCATCTGCGGACTTTGAACCTGAAGCATCCGGTTCTGAATCACATGATGACGATGTCTGGCAGCAAGGGAATGAAGACGACCTCATCAGGGAGCAGCGCCGTCAGGCTAAAGCCAAGGCCAAGGTTGCTGATCAGGAGCAGATTGATCTTAGTAAGATTGATGATGGCAATGAGTCTCATTTTAAAGCGAGACTGAACGATTGGGTGACACGTCGAAGCCGCGCCAGAAAAGCCCGACGCCAAACAGACGACCTGTCCGCCGATGCCAACGAGAGTGACCAGGAGGAAGAAGAATGGTTCAGACCTGCCCCAGATTTTCCAGACTACGATTTTGGTGACGGCCTGAAACTCCCTGGTGACATTCATCCATCACTATTCGGTTACCAGAAAACGGGTGTGCAATGGCTTGCAGAGCTCTACAAGCAGAACGTGGGTGGTATCATCGGCGATGAAATGGGCCTGGGAAAGACGGTACAGCTAATAGCTTTCATTGCTGCTCTTCACTACAGCAAGAAACTTCACCGACCGGTCATTGTTGTTGCTCCTGCTACCCTTCTTCGGCAATGGGTAAGTGAATTTCACCGGTGGTGGCCACCACTTCGTGTCTCCATTTTGCACGCTTCAGGCAGTGGCATGATGAACCCAAAATTCGAAGATGAATATGATCTGGATCGTTTCAAGCCTCTTGCTACCAAGTCTGAAAAGGCCGCCAGCAGAATTGTCAATGGGGTTGTCAAAAGCGGTCATGTTCTCGTGACAACCTACACTGGTCTCCAGACATATGCAGAAACCCTACTACCAGTAGAATGGGACTATGCTGTTTTGGATGAAGGACACAAGATTCGAAACCCAAATGCTGAGATCACTGTCACCTGCAAGGAACTAAACACCCCAAACCGAGTTATTCTCTCCGGAACACCGGTTCAGAACAACCTGACTGAGTTGTGGTCTCTGTTTGATTTCATCTATCCTATGCGTTTGGGAACGCTCGTCAATTTCAGAGCGCAGTTTGAGATCCCGATTCGTCAGGGTGGATATGCAAACGCATCCAACCTGCAGGTAATGACAGCAGAGAAGTGCGCAGAGGCTCTGAAAGAGACTATTGGAGAGTATCTGCTTCAACGTCTCAAAGTTGATGTTGCTGCTGATCTTCCCGAGAAAACCGAACAAGTCCTTTTCTGCAAATTGACCGATGGCCAACGTAAGGCGTACGAAACCTTTATCAAGTCAGATGAGGTTTCGGCCATTCTCAACCGAAGACGACAATCACTTTATGGCATAGATATTCTGCGCAAGATTTGCAATCACCCTGATCTGCTTGATAAGAGTCTGGGGAAGAAGGCTGGATACGACTTTGGTAATCCGAAGCTATCGGCAAAGCTCCAACTCACCAAAGACCTGCTGCAAAAGGTTATGATACCCAATGGGCATAAAACGCTCCTCTTCTCCCAAGGCAAGCAAATGCTCAATATCATTGAGAAATGTATTAGCGAATGCGGCATTTCTTATGTTCGGATGGATGGAGAGACACCCGTGGACCAGCGACAGCCAATGATCGACAGGTTCAATGAGTCTCCAGACATACATGTGTTCTTAATGACAACACGAACTGGTGGATTGGGAACAAATCTTACAGGTGCTGATCGAATCATCATCTTTGACCCAGACTGGAATCCCTCAACAGATCTGCAGGCCAGAGAAAGAGCATGGAGACTAGGCCAGAAGAAGCCAGTCAAGATATACCGGCTTATGACTGAGGGAACCATTGAGGAGAAGATCTATCATCGCCAAATTTTCAAGCAATTCATGACAAACAAAGTTTTGAAGGATCCGAAGCAGCGAAGCAGTTATGATCTGTCTGATCTCTACGATCTCTTCAGCTTCAACACAGGCGAGGACGCAAGCGCCAACCGGAGTGAAGTTTTCAAGAAGGCGGAAGTTGACTTGATCAACAACAATGAAACTGGAGGCGCAAACCCCAACTCGCAAACAGTTGGGAGTTTGGACCCTGAGAAGGACGTGGAGGGTAGGGAACTTAAGCAAATGGGTCTGGTCGCTGCCATGGAAGAATTCAGAGAAGACAAATCTGCCCACGACGAAAAACGCATGCTGGAAGGTATTTTTGCCAAGTCAGTGGGCAACGCATACGACCATGAGGCTATTGTCAACGGCCCCCAAAAGGCAAAGGCGGATATGTCAATACTTCAACACGAGGCGAATCAAGTGGCGCGCCAAGCCGCAGCGCATCTTCGACAAGCTGGTGCCGAGGCTCGAAGAGTACCCATCGGCACTGTCACCTGGACTGGTGAGGTTGGACAAGCTGGTCGTCCTGGAGCCAACCGTCGTCGTGGAGGGCCCAGTTCAGCAGGCGTCATGGGCAACTTGGCCGATCGCCAAGGGCTGGACACAGGAAGTGGAAGAAGCTCTCGCTCAGGAACACCAGGTACAGACAAGAACCTGAAGTCCAAAGATTTTGTGACCATGATCAAGGCTTTTATCAACCGTCACAATGGCCGGGTTCCCAGCAAGATGCTTGTAGACCACTTCAACCCCTACTGCCCAGGCAAGAAGCAAAGTGACGAGTTCAAAGCAGCTTTGGACAAGGTCGCAGTCTTGAACAAAACAGGAGGGGCAGGACGAGGAATCTGGATGCTAAAGCCCGGTGTGAAATAGCCAGACGTGAAAACACAGCATGGTCTTGCGAGGAGTTCGGACAGCATGTGACATATACTAGACATCGTCGCTTAGAATTGCACTTGATTGCTTTTTAAAATATCGTATCATCGTAGAACGTTAACCGTGAAGCTACAGGAAGTCACATCAAGGAAAAAGTTTGACAAGCAGGATGATTCATAGGCCTTCTTCGGGCGAATTTTCAACTGTCTACTGCGTCCTAACCCATAACCTGACCAGGCTCTGCAGTGTAGACTGGAGACCAGGCGAAAAAGCCGTTCTCCTCGTGATTCTCAACGCCAGAGAGAAACCAGATAGCGAAACTCCTGTCCAATCCAAGCCACCCATATGCGAGCAGCTCAGAGACGACGACCACGGCGACCACCCTTTCTGCGGGTAGAGTCGGAAGGAGTAGGGGTAACGTCCTCAATTCGGCCAATCTTCATGCCAGCACGGGCAAGGGCACGGAGAGCGGACTGGGCACCGGGACCGGGGGTCTTGGTACCGTTACCTGAGTGTTGATTAGTATTGGTGGTGGAATGAAAGACACTCAGTTGAACTTACCACCAGTGGCACGGATCTTGATGTGAAGAGCGTTGATGCCAAGCTCCTTGCAGCGGGCAGCGACGTCCTGGGCAGCCAACATGGCAGCGTAGGGGGAGGACTCGTCACGGTCGGCCTTGACCTTCATACCACCAGTAACACGGGTGATAGTCTCACGGCCACTGGAATCACCCAAGTTAGCCTCAATGATCCATAAAATAATATCTTCTCCATGCTCTTTCTCGCATTTCACGGGCTGACGAACCTCAGATCGGTGACGTGGACGAAGGTATCGTTGAAGGAGGCGAAGATACGGGCAACGCCGAAGACCAGCTCGCCTGTTGAAGCATTTTTGTTAGTCTTTCAATTGTTTCTTTTTGCTATCATCAATCGCTTATCGTCGAGGGATCGCATACCATCGCGAACGGAGGGTCCGAGGGAGATGTTCTCCTGGGGAGCACGGGTGGCGGTCTTCTTGGGAGGCATTTTGAAAATGGGCGACTGCTGGTTACTTCGTCACTTGGCGTATGAGAATGAGGATCACCAGAAGGAACTCAAGATGCGACACCAAGTCGGCTGAATTTTAGAAGTCAAGCCCTAAAGTGGGAAGTAGGGTTTTCGGATTAAGTGGGGCATCTTCCACGCCCCACCCGAGAAAATTGCAAAATTTTCTTGCTTCTTAAGCCGACCGTTCTTTCTCCATCCTACGCTTCACCGACCGACAACCACTAACCGACCCTTCCAACAGCCGTCGCCGACAAAATGGGTGCTACGTACGTTAATCCTCCTTGAGGACGTGGACGATATGGACAGATGTCCTGGTATTCGAGATTTCTTTGCAGATTGCCGTGGTCCTCTCGCTGGAAAGCCACGATCTCTTATTGAGACGTGGACCTGCCAGCTCGATCTTTCTTGAGCTTCTCCCTCAATTGTCCCAGCTTGAAACACAGCTAGAACATTGAGAGATGTTGCTGGAGGTGTTGGATATGAAGATGAAAAACTCTTCTTTCTTAAAATCATTGTCGTTGAACTGCAGCCGGTCGCTGGAAAATGCACCGTCTTGCCTCTTCGAATATCTTTCTCGAACATTATGTTTGAGGCGTTGTCGGATGAGTGAACAACAGAAGTACCCGTGATACTCTTGTATCGCAGTCCTTCTAGCTCACCGATTAAAATCATCTTTCGAGTTAGCCAAGCAGAGAATGCTGCATTGCAACAGTTCTCGCACCGGCGCTCTGTTCCATACCACGTCCGTGGTATTGTGGACTGCGAGCTAATCAATCTATCTAGCGTTCCTACCAACGACCAGATCATGGTCCCCGAGACCCTTCTCAAGAAGCGCAAGTCTCAGGAGAAGGCTCGCGCTGAGCGCTCCGACGCCGTTGAGAAGAAGAAGGCTGTAAGTACAACCATTTTTTACACTATGGCAACATGATGGAAAACATACACATCATCAACTAGACTCCGGTCGATGCTGTTGATAGTTAACCTTCTTTCGGGTCTGACATTGCCTGACTTATTCCAATCATTTCTTCATCTACTTGAATGACATGAACTAACAAGTATGGAATAGGCCAACAAGGAGAAGCGTCAGGTCATCTTCAAGCGTGCTGAGAAGTACGTTCAGGAGTACCGCGATGCTGAGCGTGAGAAGATCCGTCTTCACCGCGTCGCCAAGTCCGAGGACTCTGCTTACGTCGCTGCTGAGGCTAAGCTGATCTTCGTCGTCCGTATCAAGGGTATCAACAAGATGCCCCCCAAGCCCCGCAAGATCCTCCAGCTCCTCCGTCTCCTCCAGATCAACAACGGTGTCTTCGTCAAGGTCACCAAGGCCATCACTGAGATGCTCAAGGTTGTCGAGCCCTGGATCGCTTACGGTTACCCCAACCTGAAGACCGTCAAGGAGCTCGTCTACAAGCGTGGTTACGGAAAGGTCAACAAGCAGCGCATTGCTCTTACCGACAACTCCATCGTTGAGGAGAACCTCGGCAAGTACGGCATTGTCTGTGTTGAGGATCTCATCCACGAGATCTACACCGTCGGCCCCAACTTCAAGCAGGCCTCCAACTTCCTCTGGCCCTTCAAGCTCTCCAACCCCACTGGTGGATTCCGTCCCCGCAAGTTCAAGCACTTCATCGAGGGTGGTGACCTTGGCAACCGCGAGGAGGCTATCAACGCCCTCGTCCGCCAGATGAACTAAGGGATTGTTTTAAAAACGGCTTTCAAGGGATCGGTCATTAGGACCTAATGGATTCAAAAAAGAAATTTGCATTGGCTGCTCGGCGTTTTACTCATGACAAGGGATATGGCAATTGATACCAGATGAATGACACCCGAGTTTTCCAAATTATCATTCTGTGAAGCTATGTGATGTGTAAAATTGTGATGATTTTTCAGTATGCACGTGATCCAATCGTTCTGCTCGATGGCCGGGGTATTAATGTCATTTTTGAACATATATGTGGACCACTGAAATCTATGTAGGTGTGTAGCGTAACCTTCATATTCCGCTATGTTTTGCAATACTACATCTTGATATCGAAGCTTGTACCACAGCCGCAGCTACTAGTAGCAAGCGGGTTATCCGTAATCTTGAACTGCGAGCCGATCAACTCCATCGTGAAGTCGACTTTGCTGCCCTTGAGAAGGTCAAGGGATGGCTCATCGAGTATAATCTTCGGACCCTCCTCCGAAGTGACAGCTGGGTCAGCATCATCGGGGATGTATTGGAAGATCGTATCGTCTTCGTTAACAATGGAGGACCATTCGGCGGCATCTTTTGCTGGTAAGGTGACGAGACTCATAAGATATTGGAAGCCATGACAGCCACCACTTTCCACCTGGATTCTCAAGGCAAGGTTCGGGTTTCCGTCTTTTTCCATGATCTTGTTGAGACGCTTTCTGGAGTTAGCATTGTTCTATCGATAGACTATCCGCCCGAATTACCTTGGCAGCTCGGTCTGTGATTTCTAGCATCATCTCGTTGCCATCCTCGTCTTGTTGGGGGTTTAGTATAGCCCGTGTCCTTTGTCGTATAGCCGATGTTGAGAATTGTCGCGTCGCACTCTCCCGTAACGCATATCCCCATAGTTGTCTCGAATGCTCGTGTGTTATGTATCGGTTGACAAAGGATCTAGGGGCTTGCAGCCCAGTTGGCGACGTGCATCTCGGGACAAGAAACTCGAGCGGTGCCGAGGGTTGAGTAGAGGCGGTCGTATAGCTTCGTCGTGCGAGCTGCATAAAAGACGTGGCGGTAGATCGCGCACCAGCGCAGTGGACTCGGGCCATCGTACGTATAGCAAGAAAAATTGAGGTTATAACGATGATGTTGGTGGTAGAATTACGTAGTGGATGCTGAGAAATCAATGTCTGGAACCCGATTCATCCACTGGCCTTTGGACCTCGAAATTCTTCTACGGACCGGAGACCGACAGAGGAACCCGGAGGGCAAATTCGGCTTAACGACGGGAGAGGCCGGTACGTACCGGGTTGAATTGTCAGTCCGCCTCAAGCACCAACATAGAGTCTGGCCAATATTTATGAGCTCTCTTCAACTATTAAATTATGAGCTTAACAGAATATTAGCACCTGGTAACCAGGCAGCTGTATAACATATTTGACATGAACCTAGATCTGAAATACGATCATGCTTCTTCCTATTCCTTACTGATGGGCATTCCATACACGAACGATGCTTATGAGAATACGAATTGTAGAAAGAGGAACATTAAACATATAGGTTTGAGTTTCAGTTAGAAGAGTGAAATCCAATAGAGTCTCTCTCAGTTGCACGTAAACTGCGCGCTCAAAAGCTCGTGACTCATGTTATCAAGATAATGAAAGTTTTCAGCCACACGTGGCCGTGCGTAGGAGGCAAAGCACCTCGCTACAACCCCAATAGCCCAAAGAGCCCCACTCCCAGTCTCCCACAATCGAAAATTCAACAACCCCGCGCACTTCAGTGACTTGAGCCCGCAGACAAGTTTCAGTGCCCAAGAAATCGCCCAATATGTCTCGATTTTTCCGCGGCGGCGACGACAGCTCTAGCGACAGCTCCAGCGACGAGGAGGAGCTCTACTCCGAGGAGGAGGAGCAGGAGGAGCAGGAGGACTCCCAGGAGGAGTCTTCTGAGGCCAACGACAGTGACGACTCCGACAGCGACGACGAGGGTGGCAAGGGAATCAACAAGTTCTTGAAGGACGCCTCTTCTGATAGCGACGATAGCGACGATGAAGTGCGAGCCAAAGTCAAGAGTGCAAAGGACAAGCGTATAGACGAGTTGGAATCTTCCATCAAGCAAATCGAGAACGGTCAAAAGAACGGCGACTGGACCCTCATCTCTGCCGGTACGAAACAACCCAAAAATCTTTTGTCGACAACTCAAAACTGACATGAGAGTAGAATATGAGAAGCTTAACCGTCAGGTCGCCAAGCTGCCCGGCAGCAGGGCTCCCAAGTCCTACATCCGTATCCTCGCCGAGCTTGAGGACTTCATGAACGAGTCCCTCGCCAAGCAGAAGGTCACCCCCAAGAAGATGAACGCCATCCAAGCCCGATCTCTCAACGCCGTCAAGCAAAAGGTCAAGAAGACCAACAAGGAATACCAAAGTCAGATCGATGCCTACAGAGCGGATAAGGATGGCTTCATGGAGTCTTCCGATAACGAGCCCGCTGCCCCTGCCCCCAAGGCCAAGAAGGTCTCTCTTCAGGTCGACGCTGCCCCCACCGAGGAGGGTGACGACGATGGTTTTGCTACCGTTGGAAAGGGTGGCCGCACCCTTCAGTACACCCCCGAGAGCATCTTCAAGCACCTGCGAACCATCATGGAGTCTCGTGGAAAGAAGAACACCGATAAGACAGAGCAGATCAAGGTCATGGAGAAGCTGCACGAGATCGCCAATACCCCCTACCAGAAGATCCGTGTTCTCCTTACTCTGGTCTCTACTCGCTTCGATGTTGGCTCTGGTGGCGCTTCTGCCATGCCCCTCGAGCACTGGAAGGCTGCTGAGAAGGAGCTTTCAAGCCTCCTTCAGGTCCTCGAGGAGAACCATGATTACGTTGTTGTTGAGAACGCCGAGGAGTGGGATGATGATGAGAAGCCTCCTAGTCTGCAAGAAGGCGAGAAGCACATCAAGGTCCCCGGCAGCATCGTCTCCTACATTGAGCGTCTTGACGACGAGCTTGTCCGTTCCCTCCAGAGCATCGACCCCCACACCTCTGAGTACATCGAGCGTCTGCAAGACGAGGGTGCTCTCTACAACATTATCTTCCGCGGTCTTCTTTACTACGAGTACCTCCGAAAGGACGACTCACTCGAGATTCCTCAGGACAGCGTTAACCGAATTGTCATGCGCCGACTGGAACATGTCTACTTCAAGGTAATTATCTCATCCTCTCAGATTATGCCACAGTTGACTAACATCTTTCTAGCCCGCCCAGGTTGTCAAGACCTTCGAGGAGAACTGCTGGAAGACCGTTGGTGACTCTGTCGAGTCTGTCATCACTCCCCGCGACCAGGCTCAGAACGCTGGCAACCTAGTCAACGTTCTCTGCAACTACCTTTTCAGCAACAGCGACGGCATTATTCGTGCTCGCGCTATGCTGTGCCAGATCTACTTCCTTGCCCTTCACGGCGAGTACTACAAGGCTCGTGACATGATGTTGATGTCGCATCTTCAGGAGAACATCCCCAACTTCGACGTTCTGAGCCAGATCCTCTTCAACCGAACTTTGGTCCAAGTTGGCCTCTGTGCATTCCGCAAGGGTCTCGTCTACGAGGCTCAGAACACTCTCCAAGAGATTTGCGGCAGTGGCCGTCAGAAGGAGCTGCTCGCTCAGGGTGTCATGATGCAGCGATACAACCAAGTGTCTCCTGAGCAGGAGCGCCTTGAGAAGCAGCGACAACTGCCCTTCCACATGCACATCAACCTCGAGCTCCTCGAGTGTGTGTACCTGACATGCAGCATGCTCCTCGAGATTCCTCTGCTGGCCCAGACCGGCTCATCCCCTGACGTGAAGAAGAGAGTTATCAGCAAGACTTACCGCCGCATGTTGGAGTACCATGAGCGACAAATCTTTACTGGCCCTCCTGAGAACACCCGAGACCACGTGATGCAAGCATCCAAGGCTTTGGCTGCTGGTGAGTGGAAGAAGTCAATCGACTTCATCCACAGCATCAAGATCTGGGACCTCATGCCCAGTGCTGAGGAGATCAAGGTCATGCTCTCCAAGCAGATCCAAGAGGAGGGTCTGCGAACTTACCTCTTCACCTACGCCCCCTTCTACGACACCCTCTCCATCGAGACCCTCAGCGAAATGTTCGAGCTTGACTCAGCCAAGGTTGCGGCTGTTATCAGCAAGATGATCAGCCACGAGGAGCTCGCTGCCTCTCTGGACCAAGTCACATCCACCGTCATCTTCCGCAAGGGCGTCGAGCTCAGCCGTCTCCAGTCCTTGGCCCTGACTCTGTCAGACAAGGCCAGCGCGCTCATTGAGAGCAACGAGCGAACTCTGGAGCAGAAGACACAGGGAACATCAAATGCCTTTGAGCGACAAGGAGGCCGAGGCCGAGGAGGACAGAGACGGGGCGGTGGCCAGGGCCGAGGAGGAGCCCGAGCAGGTGGTAACACACAGCGACAAGCTGGTGGCACACAGTTCACAGGCGGTGCGCTGGGTGCGGCCGTCCGGGGTTAAGAATGGGGAAATGAACGAGATGAGGCGTCTTAGTCGTTTGCATTTTGCATGGGATGGTTTCTTTTAATGAAAAGGGGCGATGATGCGGAAGCACTCGCTACGTGTCACTAGGTCGAAACGGAATAAGGATACATAGAACTCGCCATACTGTGCTTGTGTTCCGCTGTGAGGTGATGGTTATATACCGAGGCATTGGATGATATGAGGAAGAAAAGTATAGAAAAAGTACAAGTACGAGGCTGTAGCGGAGTCTATTGAAGGGGATTTTTAGATAAATTCTGCTTCCAGTGAGGTTTCCAAAGACCGCAAACAATTGAAGAGCCATTTCTATTTTTATGTCTACTGCCCATGGCAGATTGTCGATCTTATGCCTCTGATAAAGATAACAGTTATATAGGAAACCTTTATACAGTAGGCTGAGCTTGTTTTGTCCGAATTA
This sequence comes from Fusarium clavum, assembly GCA_004367155.1. Classification (NCBI taxonomy): domain Eukaryota; kingdom Fungi; phylum Ascomycota; class Sordariomycetes; order Hypocreales; family Nectriaceae; genus Fusarium; species Fusarium clavum. The sequence continues at coordinate 9,628 of QGEC01000091.1, read as the reverse complement.
CTCGTTTTGTCTAGAAAGGCAAGATTGTCAGGTCGGCTTTCTTACCGACTCAAGGCTTGACTCGGATCAAAGCCGCAAGGACATAAAGCCATGAGGATTAGACTCTAGCGACCGATCTCTTGACTCTATAAACGGCCCTAATCATTAATGGGATCTCCAGAGAAATAACCAACTCTCCTTGAGATCCTGGGACTGAGAAGAGACTCGGCGTCACGCCAAGCTGACTAAGTTGGCGCGCGATACAATCGGGCTCAATCAGTCAGCGCTTTCCAATCTTTTCCAACTTTTTCATTGCGGATATGGGCGGCTTCTGAGTGGTCGAAAGGGCCTGAGACCTGGGGACATCATGAGATAGACAACTCCTTTCTGGAATTTTTATATTTTAGTGAGATTTTCTCTTCTTTTTTCCTCTTCTTCTTGAGTTTCTTAAGAATGAGAGCGATTTGGCGTTTGCAATCTCGTAACAGCGCTATAAAATTTCAGACCTTGCCACTTAGATTATCTTCTTTCCAACAACCTATTTTATCAACTGCGCATACTGTTATTTCTCCTCATAGACATTTTACATCGCGAGCATATTATCAACAAGGAATCATGTCGGACTCAAAAGTTGAGGATACATCAAAGCCTGTTGAGACAAAGACAGAGGAGCTACCGCCCTTGTCTGATCATGATTTTAAGGCTTATAACCGACTGGCTGTTCATATGAACTTCTTTGTAAGAGACCTGATGATAGTTTGAAAACAACGACTAATAGAGTTATAGCACGATAACTTTCGAAGATCATGGAACTTGTTGTGGAACGCTTGCATAAACAACCGCAGACCCCAGAATATGTCCCTCAAGCAGTTCATTATGGAAGGTCTTCAATTCGCAGAGCATCTCACTGTGCACCACAATATCGAGGAGACGTACATCTTCCCCATCTTAGCCAAGAAGATGCCCGAGTTCCGCGGTGGACGTGCTGAGCTGCTACGTCAGCATAAGCAGATCCACGCGGGTCTGGACCATTTCGAAGAGTATCTTAAAAAGTGCCGCACTGGAGATGAAGAGTTTGAGTTGAGCGTGCTCAAGAGCAAGATGGAGTCTTGGGGTGAGGTTCTCTGGACTCATTTGGACCAGGAGGTTGAGACTCTTGGTGCGAATAACATGAGAAAGTACTGGACGAAGGAGGAGATAGCAAGAATCCCCATGTAGAGAACACGGAATACTCATGGGAATGTTTATATGATTTGTTTTTTTTTTAGCTGTTAATCTATGTACATATAATTCGCATATATCACCAAGCGCCCAGTTCTAATTCCCCCAAACTTTTGATGAGGGATGGTATCAATCAGGTTTCTATGTGCGAATGCTTCTTTGTTGGGGTTTTGCGCTTGTATGCATGTATGGTTGCATGTGCGACTGTATGTTCTTCACTCAATGCTCAAATGCCAAATCACTCTAAGCTGTCTGACGCCACAGATCTTTCATCATCTTGGTCGCTGGCAATGTAGCAATAGTCGCGACCGCAATCTCAGGCATGAGACCCTGCTCAGTGCCCCAGTGAGCCGATAGAGGCATCCAGGGAAGAGTGGCAATGAAGTTAGCCTTCCACTCCGACTTCCACTCCTCCTCAGCGGTGACATCGCCGCTTGGCGTCCTGCGCGCACGTTCTACCAGCAAACGAACAAGCTCAAGAGCAACCCAGACACTCCATGAGCGAGCAGCATATAAACCGAGCTTTGCGCTGGTCTTCTCTGACAAGTTGGTTGCGCCCTTGCACGTCAACCAACAGGCTCCCTCGCCGATGTTATAAACGAAGTTGCAGAGGATCTGAACGGTCATGAAAGCGACATTGACCTTGTTGGGAGCAGCTAGCTTTTGACCCTTCTCGTCAACCGCTTCACCACGCAAACGCAGGACAAGATCTCTAGCCTCGAGATACGTTCCAATGATTCCCCAGAAACGGTTCATGGTGCGCCACTCGCCCATCATGTTTGTGAAACCCTGGATGTTTCTCGACAGGCTGAGAGCCAGCGTCGCAAGAGGCGGCGCAGTCGCAGTGGACAACACGACAGAAGTTGAAGGGGGTATTTTAAATGCCATCTCGACAATCTTACGAGCCGAGTGACGAAGAGTAGTCCGGCCGAGAATGTCGAGAATGGCTCCGATCAAACGAGCGACATATGTTGTGAAGAGAAGGACAGTATCTGTGCCCTGACGCGTGCGAATGACACGATGAAGGTGTAGAATGAAGTCATCGAGAGCTGAAGGCGACTTGAGGAGTCGCGCAAGAGGACTAATCTTTTTTGTTGAATTCTTTTCTGTAACTTGATCTTTCTTTGTGGTTTTATGGTCGGCGACCGGAGGTGAGTCGGCGACAAGGGGCTCCGCCGAGGGAATGACGATGGCCTCGGCGGGCGACTCTACGGCAGTCACGGTCTCGGTCTCGGTCATGGTGGAGGATGATTCGGAAGAGAGAAGCTCACAGTGAGCATTTGATGAAAGAGAAGAAATAGAGAAATAAAATCACAAAGACAAGAAACAAAACCCAGACAAGGCGGTCTAAGAAATGGTAATGGAAATTAAAAGATCAAAAACCTGGCAAAATGGTCGAACCACAAAGGTCAGATCGAGGTAACTTAACTACCTGTGGAGGTTATTAGCGGTTCTTCAACGTTGGTGGGACTGATGGATGGATCTTTTTTTCTTTTATCAATCAAATCTAAAGTGGACTCTGAAAAAAGATCGCAGTACTGACCGAGGCCGACAGGTGAAAGCTCCGCTTCCTAATGCCCGTTTGCCTCGGCAGTTTCGGGTGTCTGATTCGTTGCGGACGACCGAGATGCCACTCGAGGCTCCGTAAATACAGGGATATCTTAGGGATCATCAGGGCTCGATCATGTCACGTCTGCTAAAATCCCTCTACCGGATTAGGCAATTGTCTCCTGGTCATTCAAATACTATGTCCAGACTATGCATCATGGGACCTTCATACTTGTTGACCCCATGGGTAAACCATAAATGGCAAGGTCATCATGATCGGGACTTTTCCCGTCACAATCACATGCAAATCTGTACAAATATGCTACGGGCCAAGACCCGATGCAGCCTGCGCTTGCGCTTACTTCGTCAAGAGATGACGCTGCATGAACAAAGAGCATATACATATACTGTAGTTTGTTGGTAGCATCTTCTAGGAAGTCGTCAGAGTATCAGAAGAATCAGCCGTCAAGAGCTTAAAAGAAGAAATAATTTGGACACTAATGCTAGCTTCGACTATCTCACAGGCAGCTTTATTTTGAACATACGTCAAAGAGATGAGCCATTGGAAGCCGTAACCTTCTTAGTGCTCGCAAAAGTTCCACTCCTGACTGCGCATGTTGTTTGTTACCGTATGCTGCTGCCCAGTCCTTTCCGCCATAAGTTCTTCCCGGATCTCCTTTGCCTCGTCTAGTCCGATAGGAAAGTCCATGCTTTCCACCACCATACGCGTTATCTCTCGAGGTAGTTTGCCGACTTGATTGTTACCCTCTAGCAAGCTATGCTCAAACCAATGCCGCTGTTGAGGCGGCACATTCGCAGTTGAGATGACCGGTATCAAGGGGTCTACCAAGAACAACGCAAGAATCTTACGATGGCCGGGTCGTGACTTGTCGGCGAGCTCGAAGGGGCTGACGTGATGCTGATAGACGTTGGGAAAGAAAAGCATCCTATCCTGCCTTGTGGCAACGCTCCCGATATTCTGAATAGTGTCACCTCTCGCTTCAATAGCGAAAACGTCTTCAATGCCATCAAAATCGCTTTGCTGGTAGCGCAACCCCATCATCAGATCCTCTTTGTTGGAAGACGTTCGGAAATCCAGACGAGACTCGGTGATGTTCTCACAATCATAGTAGTAAAGAGCAGTTGCGCAGATGTGCTCGTTCAGCTGACCCTCAATATGCCATGAGCCTCCGTCATAGGTCGGTTTCTCCGGCGTGAGATGAATATTTGCAAGCTTGACTATGACCTGTACACGGGATGCGTTATTGAACCATCCCGAGGTTTTCACATCGTCCGGTGTAATCCTGAGTTGACCTGGATAGTTAGGCTCTGGCCGGCCTTCGGGATGGGTCCTGTCAAACCATTCACGATCGCGCTCCAGGTAATCACTGTTCTTAGCCACTCTCCGGGGGTCCGGACGAGGAGGCTCCCCTTCCTCCAGTGGTCGCGACCTCGAAGAACATCGTACGAAACGGGAACAAATATCCGGTACTCTGCACTGCCGTTCGACATCCTTCGTGAAAATACGCAGAACTTGGAAATCCCGATGCCATCTGTAGATAACATCCCAAGCGGGTAGCGACTTCTCAATGAATTTCTCTACTACCGGGTAGAGAGCAGCGTGCTTGATGGGGTGGGCGTTGTTGATATAGCTATCGATGCGAGGATGCTCCCCCGTCAAATCGACGTCGCAGGGAAGCCATTGGAAGCGTTTCGAGAAGAAACTATCGGGCAGGAACTTGTCGAATTCCTGTTCTCCCATATCGAAAGCCTCGGCATCGAATTTTGGATCTTCTGGCACCACATCTCCTTTCCCACAATGAGCCAAAGCTTCTTCGACGTTGATGCGCTGATTCGTCAAGATGCGCGATCGCCCATAACAGAGAGGCCAGAGAGAGGGGTGCACAATGTCGAGCACTTTGCCATCACTACCAGGGTGCCAATCTTTCTGGTCCTCAGGAACATCTTCTAAAGGAGCAACGGCATCTTTGAGGGCCTGACGGAGATCTTGAGAGATCAGGTTATCTGATTTGATAGCAGCAGAGCTATAGTCCATGACAGGAATGAGACCTGTCTTTTGGTACATGTCTGCTTTCTTGCGTAGCTCTTCGATGCATGCTGAAGCCATTTCCTGGGTGAAATCTGCATTTTGACGAAAGTCTGCCCAAGGTAACTCGGTGGCCTCTTTCTTCCATTTAGCAGCGATCTCTGGATCGTTGACTTTGAGCCACCATTCGGGCTTGTTAGTGAGATCCTCTATGACTTTGAGCATACATGTCTCGCGAATAGTCAGGGTTTTGGCCTTCCATTCCTTAGGTTCTTCGTCTTCGCCGAGGACTACGGGAAACGGTTTTGCAACCATCATGTAGTTGAGGGGTAGGCCAAAGCCTGGGAGTTTGATGTCTGGCATTTTGTTGTCGAGAGCACAAGAGACGATTATGCTGGGTTATATTAGCACTTAGCTACTTTATTTTGGCATCATGAGCTTGAGAGGACAATCTTCTTACCTGAGCGGGCAACTGCCTAGTTTCCGAGAAGTAGTTAGGTAGAATAAGTGTTTGCTTTGTTAATGAAACAAAACGACAGAAAGGTGGTTTTTATAATGCTCTATCGAAGGAACGTCTGTAGGATGTAGGATTCACGTTGCACGGGCATGAACCTGGTCAGTCTAAAGGCACCAGCCTCCACTCCTGCCTACCGCATTGGAGACAAAATGAGCTAGACCTTGACTAATTTCTCATGCTAGGTATTTATTTCTTACACCCTAACTAAGTCTTTAGTCTCAGTCATGTATCTTAGACTTAGCTGTTCTTTCCCTTGTAAGAGAGAGAATACAAGACCGTTCTGTAGTAGCCGAACAGCGCAGGCCCACAGAATCCCTCATTCGAGGTAGGAAGCCTAGAAGATTCATCTATATTCAAGGCAGCAACGCCTAGGCCTAGGTAGGAGAGGGGGAGCATGTATGCATGGATCCATCCATTGTCAACTAGGTACCTAGAGGTAGCCTAGAAGAGAGTTGACGTGATCGTTTCTGCTAATTGAGATCGCGCTCAAGACGCGAAGTCACGTTACCTGTGAGACAGTATCATCGACACATTTCTTTTGAGGTACAAGTATCATCATTTTGCAGTTAACATACATGCCAAGATCAATTTTACCAGGGTCCGAACCTTTAAGATCTACCAACCAGGGCAGGATTACACCTAAAGCGGCAAGCGGGGAATGGAGCTCGCATAGACAGACCAAGCGGTTTACATAGTTTACGAAAAGCAAGTCTCTTCATCTTGCTCCTTATAGGCCTTTGACTTGGGAAAACGGCTGAAAAAGGAAGCTTGGCAAAGATGATTAACCTGCTAGATATCCACGTCGAGCGTGCTTATGGCGTCTCCTGAACAAGGATATTGAGGTTGGGTGTATATACAATACTGAATACTTCACAACGACAGGTTTCTTTAGATCTAGATTCTCATATTATGGTGTTTCTTTCTTATACTGTTATTCGGGTTGTTGGCACTATCTGTGTAGAGTTCCAGCCGGTCTTATAACGAACTTGATTGTCTATCGAAAAGGAGCCTCAGATCTTCGCATCGAATCCTCATACAAGCAGCCGTTCTTACAGACTCTCCTAATTTCAATCGATCCTCGTCAGACTCGTGACATCATGGATTTCATCAACAATATCGCTCCCAAGCCAACGGCACCTGCAACAGCTTTCAATCTCTTACAACGAGCAGAAGCCAGGGATCAATAGTCCCATCAGTTGCGCCCAACAATGTTTGCGGATACATTTCCGGGAGGCTAGGCGCCAGTAGAGCATGTCCAGCTGAGGATCGCTGTTACTTTCACCCTCCGTCGTCTTCAGCAAACGGAGGCGTTATATGTTGCGGCAAAACGACTTGTCAATACCATGCTACTTGCATCAACTCACGAGACTACTTCCAATCGAGTAAATGTGTCGGTGGTTGCGAGGCTGATAGCTTCACTTTAAAATGGTAATACCACATCCTTGCCATCTTTTAACGATCCCTGCTGATGAGAAGCATAGTACCAACTCCGATGCCCCTTACTGCAACACAGTCTCATGGAAAGGAAACACGCTCGATCATTGGTGCAATGACCTTGATATAACAACTGCGCAAAGCGCAGCTCTTACGTACAATGGACAAAAAGAACCCGTGAGATTTACTACTGCCAATGAAGAAGATATCAGTTCGATAGATGCGCAAATGAGCAGGGCAAAGACAGGAGGCACCGTTGATCCAGGCCCGACACAAACATCACAATCGACTGCCACTGAGACAAACAACGATGATGGCGGCTCAAAACCCCCTGTAGCCGTAATCGTGGGAGGCACAGTTACAGGTGTCGTTGTACTTGCTGCTATGGGTTTAGGGTTATTCTTTCTCATGCGTCGCAAGAAGAACAAGAGCAAAGCTAAGAGCCCATCAGACGTCCAACAAACCGAAAACAAAGCTCCTTGGTCTCCGGGCAGCAACCAGGTGCTCCGTATTACTACGACCCGAATTCACCTCAGAACAATCTTGGGCTGAATGGACAATACATTGCTGGGCTCCCGCCTCGACAAAATGTTGTTCACGAAGCCGATGGTCAAGCTGTGGCAGCTAAGCCTCAGGAGCTTCCTGATAACAGGGAACCTGCAGAACTTGCATAGAAGATCATTTAGTTATTTAGATAAAGTTTGCTGTTATGATCAAGCTATTGACTAAAATCGTCTGTGTATCATCTTTTTGTTCTTTTCTTTCATCTCAACTTTAACTAATTCCTTAAGCCATCCTGGACCAGTCTACATAAACAACATCGTAGACTAATGCCTAATGATCGTCAGTGTCTAATCTAGACCCTTCTTCTCAGAACTCAGGAGCGAACAGGATCCACTATCAGGGCTGAAATAATCACGAGTCTGGATAAAAATATTCATGGTGTCGACAATTAACTATGGTGAATGGTTTACTGACGTAGGTTCTTTGAGCTTATCAGTATCTATAATGATGATGATGGCTTCTCCATAATTTGCAATTTTTTAATGTTTGCAATGAACGGATTGTGGATGTTGCCGATTGAAGAAAGGCCCCAGTTCTATGCCAACTACGTCATGGCTTCTTTACCCTTCCCGTCCTTACCTTCGGCTTTGACTACCTAGGTACCTACCCTGTCATGTCTGCATGCGACCTCTTACTCAAATCATCCGACATCTCGTTAATATACACACATATCACATTCACTCAACACTACACTACACTCACTAGTGGGTCTCTTCCTTTTTGTCATAAATCTGTATCCCTAACTGATCTTGATAGCCGACCACTGGCTTCCCCAGCGTGCAGGTATCATGGCTGCCAAATGGTCCTTCAAGGCCCAACCAGGTGTTTTTGTTGAACTCACCGACATTGCTCATGAATACCCTGGAGAAAAGGTCACCACACAACCAAACCTAGGCCTCATTTCGGGCCAGTCATACCCTTCCGACGATCCAGATGCTTCTGATCAGCGTGATTGGGCTCGTCTTGCGCGGTACGTAAGATGGCTCAACGAGAATAGCTCCAACAATGTCGCATACAAAATCGTATACTTGACACGGCATGGTCTGGGAGTGCACAACAAGATGCACGCCCAAGTAGGGTCTGAGGCGTGGAATGTGAGTTTCTAGAGCCTTCTTATGGTTGACATGCATGGAAGCTAATGAACGGACAGACCAGAGTATCGTTTGAGAATGGGGACGGGAAAGAAACTTGGTTCGACGCCTTTCTCACCGAAGTAGGCGAACAACAAGCCCAAGATCTCAAAAATTTCTGGACAGACCTTATCAAAGTTCAAGGCGCACCACTTCCCCAAACTTTCTACACCAGCCCTCTAGCTCGGTGTCTCCAGACAACAGACCTGGTCTTCTCCTCCCTGATGGCCATTCAAACACCCCCTCTACAACCAATCGTCAAAGAATTACTTCGCGAAAGAATCACACGCCACACATGCGATTACAGACGTCCACGTACCTGGATAGCGGAGAACTATCCCACCTATCAAATCGAGGATGGCTTCGAGGAGGAGGACCAATTCACTAATAGAGTGGAACCAGAGACGGACGAGGAGCACGTAGTAAGGAAGCAAAGGGCCCTGGAAGATATTTTCAACGAGACGCCGAAGGAATGCCAGTTCATCTCCTTGACGGTGCACTCGTATGCGATTCGAGCTATTCAGGGGGCGGTCGGGGCGGGCGTTTGTCGAACGAGGGAAGGCACCAGTATTGCGTTGCTTGTCAGAGGTGAGAGGGATGTTGATATAGATGGTGCAGATGGGTTGGACATTAATGATTACACCTCGGCTGATCCTGAGGCTGTAAGCTCACTGAGAAGGTTCTCCATGTGAGCTGGCAGGTGGGTAACAGAAGAACTGTCCTCTAAGGTAGGCTATCAAAACAAAGTAGCCTAAGTGCTAATCTAAGCTAGCATAAAGTGTCTAAATTATTTCATCCCTTATGTCTTTAGGGGCCAATTCTTCTGACACCCCGAGGGCTGGTAACAACGAGAGATAGACAAAAGGCGATAGATAGCAGGTTACGAACTCAACATGTAATGAGTTAACTGTGATGCTTTTGCATGGCCCGGATCGACTCACCCTGGAACTCAAATTTCATGAAGTGTAGATGTAGGTTAGGGCGACAAACTTAAAACCCATAGCTCGACGTATTGGATGCACTTGATTTCCTTCTTCTTCTTCTTCTTCTTCTTCTTCTTCTTCTTCTTCTTCTTCTTCTTCTTCTTCTTCTTCTTCTTCTTCTTCTTCTTCTTCTTCTTCTTCTTCTTCTTCTTCTTCTTCTTCTTCTTCTTCTTCTTCTTCTTCTCCTTCTTCTTTTTCTACTCCT
>QGEC01000090.1:0-113305 GCA_004367155.1 Fusarium clavum | reverse complement strand
CTCTAGACCCTACCCAAGTAGTGGTGATTCTGGGGTAAACTGGACAGGGTCTATGACTCAAACGATGATCAATTGAGTTTATCCGGAGAATGATGAGTGGATGGGGGTTATGGTTACTGGGCAAGGTTGGAGATGGCTGCAGCCTTCAGGGACGTTTGGACGATGTTTAGACGTCACTATTGATATGGAGGCCAGACGGATTGATTGCACAGAGATATTGCATTTCTGCATGTAATTCATAGCGACGATACCCGGATAATATCCACGCGAGCATGACCTGCTGATGTTGGGGTAGCATTACTCGTGGACATCTTGTCTTAACGAAAGCCCACTTCTAAAAGCAGAAAACCGTACATAAACAAGGACCAACAGACCAATCACGACACTTTCTAAGTCAGCCACCTCCAAACATGCACCACATCGGCATCTGTCAACCCGATTCCCTCCCATCTCCAACAAACCATTCTCATCGTCAGGTTCACATTCTAAGCCAGTTGAACAATCTCCTTCTCAATCCTCTTCCACTCCTTAGGCGTAAAGCAACCAGAGATCCAATAATTGCCATCCGAATCCTTTGCCTGCACATTAATCAGGTTTCTCATGATCTTACCAGCATTTGCGTTAATCAGGTCTGCATGGTGATAAACAGGGCCCGGAGATTTCTCGGCCGCGGAACCAAATCTGGCCGCCGCGAAAATATCCGCCTTGAGTCTGTTGTTGGTTGTGAGGAGAATGCTATTCGAATTGGCAAATATCGGTGTTTGTCCCCCGCGCTTACGTACGCGTTCTAACATCACTAGAAGGTTTGTTTCTTCCAGTTGGGAGAGGATTGCTTGGCGACATGTAAGAGCTTGGATGCCTAGAGGCTTCTGGAGCATGTTGGGAAGCATTGTGCTGAAAGATGCGAGGAGCATGTTCTGTATGTATACTCCTTTGGGGTTTTGGAGTTGAGGTAGACGGGTGCGGGCATCGATGGGAGTTATGATGCTGATTGGACGTGACGATGATTTGAAGATGGTTCTAGTGAACCATGCCAAGATGGCATCATTGGGACTGACCCATGCATCACTGGTCTTATCTTTAATATCTCCCAGAGCTTGCCGGTGTAGCTTGTCAACGCTTTTCTTCGGAAGACAAATGACGCGACTCTCAACAGTGGGCTGCGTCAGGATAGTCCAAAGAAACCGAATAACAAAAACTACGAACGCGAATCCTGAAAGCGTTCTGGACTCCATGTCCGAGAGTTCTGAGCTGTAGTCGGATTTACCGGTGATGTCGTAGAGCACGTCCTCTTTAGCACCGATAATGTCTGGAACATTCTCTTTGTGGCCAGATAAAACGTCTGACCACGCTTGCACCAGATGATGAAAGCCCTTTGCGTCAAAGAGTACGTGAGGCCACGAGACACTCACGATTGTCGCGTCGGTAAATGAGACTATGTGTAGAGAAAGCATAGGTACATCCCGAGTAGTGAAATCCTTGAGACTTTTAGGCGTATCGGGTGATAGAACCGAATCCCAGAGCTTGGATGAAATTATATGTACAGACGGGTCTTCCGTGGCCTTGGGGAAAGATTTAGACAATTCCTGCTCCTCGATGCTGATGTCATATTTCTTATGCCAAAACGCAACATCCGGGGTCGCTTCTGAAGGAATCTGTATCTCAAGGTGTCCTTGGGGGTTGTTGCCAAACTTGAGTCGTCCTCCCAGCTTCTTCCAGTCGCCAATCTGAAGCAGTTCCGTGAGGGAATTGTGAAGCGCATTTGGGTCGAGGACTTCGTCAAAGCGCATGGTCCACGCCATGACCATTTGTCTCAGCATGGAGAGATTGTCCACCATATGCGTGGGGTACACATAATCGGACGATGATTGATGAGATGGAGCCATGATGTGGTGTTTCATTCGGATTAAGGATGAGTCAATTGCGTTGCACGTATTTAAACTGGCTACAGGTGGAAGATATACTGCTGGAGTCTCACATAAGCACTGGAAGAAACGCTATGTCCATTCCGGATTAGTTAGTATAGTTAATTTTGTGTCAATTCAGGCATCGACGGCTTGCTAACCTGTTATGGACTCATTTTGCAAGATGGCATGTTTATCTTCCAACTGCTTGATATACAAGTCTCCAGGTTATTAATAACGTAAGTAAACACTGTCTTTTATCTGTCACTGAACTAAAGGCTAGGTGGGTAGAAAGGGCCATGCTGCACTTAAAAGTATACTTATGCAATAATGTTTTGTCTAAATATGTGTTTATCCTATCTATACATATTGTGCTACCCTACAGCTTGTATAATGGAATTTATAGAAAGAATGTTTCATTTTGTTAATACTTAGGCTTTAACACCAAAATTACCCACAGAACTGTACATTGGAGATGCAAAATGTCAAGGTCCCTGGTAGTGCTGTTTATTTGTTATTAACCTTTTGTCATCTATTAACAGTAAGACTGTTCACTGCGGCTACAGTAGCGAACAAAAACTGGCACAACTTCTTACGGCGCGCCATTCCACGCCACCGTGACTGAGCCACTTTAACTGCGCCACATTGTAGTCAATGCATTTGGACCAGCTCAGCCAATAGCTTCCGAACAAAGGAAAATGTGCATTGGCTGCGACGGAGGTAGAGATAATGACGAACAAACTCCTGTACGACTTGTAAACTAACCTTCAAAGACCCAGATAGAACAACCAAGTAGGACGCGCTATTTAGAAACATCCCTGTCAGCGACAGAAACAGATCGTTCATTGTCACGCTGAGGATGAGACAGGAGCAACAAACGGGTGCTTGGGTGAAATCCCAACTGTTGTCACCTAAGCCACAACACCACAAACAAAAATTGTAAAAGTTATCTGTACAATATATTTGTCGATTGTTGGCGGATCACAAATTTGATACTAGGTGAGAGAAATAAATTAGGCTGTAAAATCAGTCGGCTTATCATTGGCTGATCAATTTACTGCACAAAGAACGAACACTGGTCTGGCAGTGTCAACATATCTCTTTGTTCTTGTTTAACATGCGATACCTGTTTGCGATGACGCGTTTTTTCCTGCCTCTCCATGCGTAGGTTGTTTTCCCCTCCACTGTCCTTTTTTCCGCCGTCCTTTCCTCCTCCACTTCATGAAACTCCACGCCGTGACTCGCCTTTTCATTTTTCATCGATTCAGAATACCCTTCGCCGTACTGGCTAGTCAACGCCGGTATGGAGAACCAAGCCGCCCTTCACCGAGTCATCGAGGATGCAACCGCTATCCGCCGAATCACCCAGGAACTGGAACCGCTGCTCACGGAACTCGCACGAGCCAAGATCGAATACAAGGCTGCAAAAGAGCGATACAGCCATGAAGTTGACCCGTTGCGAGAGGGGGCTCTGTTTGAGGAACTGGCTCGATGCAAACGTCGTTGGGACGATATCCAAACGGAGGCGACGGCACTGCTTCAGGACAAGCTACATCGAACTATCGAGGACCGAGCCGCTCTTGGTTCAATCATCCAGGAACTGGAACCATTTATCACGGGACAACTCGCAGAAGCCAAAGCCGAACACAACAATGCAAAAGAGCAATTCATCCATGAAGCTGACCCGTTGAGAGAGGAGGCCTCATTTAACGAACTGGAGCGATGCAAAGGTCATTACGATGATATTGAGATACAGGCAACGGCACTGCTCCAGGAAAAGCTGCGTACATTTCTCCTACCGTCTGAGCAGCCTGGCGAAGATGCTACTCTGGCGACCGCCAGTACAGGACCCGATAACGACCAATCGATGAATCGACCTACCAAATCCCGCCGGACCAACCACCAGCGACAGGTCATTACTGCCTCCTCGCCCGAATCGATGATTTCCGATACTTCGCGCTCCTCGCGTTCATCCTCCGTTACCACGAGTCCTCTTACAAAGCGAACAATCCGGTTTAATGAGGTACACGGAGACGGCCAAAGGTGCTGGTGCAGAATCATCGAGCGTAACGGCCATTACTATATCTTCAAGTGTGAGGAACATGGCAAGCTCTTCAACTCCAAGGACCCCCTCAAAGCGGCCACGAGTCATCTAAGACGGCACTCCGGATTGAAGTCGAACAACAAAAACGCCTTCAAATACCTTGGGTATCGCGTGGTAGACTGCAATGAGGCACGCCGCATGGAGAATCAGACAACTGTTGATCGATTCCGGGAAGAACAGGAGTACAAAGAACAGCGCGACAAGGCCTCTATCTATGACCTCGACGGTTACCCCCAGCCTGGTAAGATGTATATGGTCTGGTGGGATGATCTTGACGAAAAAGGACGCTATATCCTCCAGGCGATTCTAGTTCTTCCATTTTCAGATTTCATGATCTCGGATTCCGGTCATAGTATTCCCGACTATTATGAGATCAACGAAGCCGGTGACTATGACTGGGCTGAGGGCTATAAGGATGGCCAAAAATGCGCGAAGAACAGAAAATACCTAATCATGTGCTTCGACGGAAAAGACCGACACCAATTGGTTTGGCTTGCTGCAAAGCACTTCCGACAACTCAACCTCCAAGATGAGCACCTGGAACATCGGCAGGACGTCGAGGACTTCCTCGTTTCGCGCCGCAACACTGTCACCCTTGATTACCTCGCCATGAGAAGCAACGTTGCTACAGGTAAGTTATGAGACTAAAGCGTGTGGTAGTGTACTAACCCTATTACAGGCCCTGGGAACGAAATCGAAGATGGATCGGAAGATCTGTACGATGACAGCCGCAATGGCGATGCCGATGACGATAACGATGGTGATGGGCCGGCCACAAGCGAGATGCGTGGTCAAGAACGATCTGAGACCCTCGATCTTGCTGAAGGTGGCCGAGCCGGGACTGCAACGGACATCCAAGACAATCAGCCACAGCGGGATGTGAAGGCTGAGACCCCGATACAGCCTTCCGGAAGTGGCCAGCTGTGGCCCATGGCGCGCAGAGCTCCTCCCGACATGATGAGTCTTGATAACAGCGACTTCAGCGACTCCAGCGACTCCAGTGACTCCAGCGAGTGATGTCGAACAGTGCTGTCAGGTGGAGGGCATAAAAGGTTGTTGCGCATTTTGTCTTTGTTGCGTAGCGCTTTAGCATCTCAAGTGTGTTGTACACCTTCAACACTCCAGTGGTGGGAATGTCACATTTTGGGAGGGGCATCGGGGAAAAGCCAGGGGAGCAAAGAGGCAACGGCATCAGCGATGAAAGAATTCTAGACTACAGTAGACAGATCATTGAGAGCCATCACCCATTTCTTCTCATTCCTGGCGTTGTCTGTCACATCTCTCATTTTTGTTAAGAGGGTCTCTTTTACTTTAGACTCGCTATGTGCCCGTTGGTGTTACCACGATGGAAATCTTAAATTGGATGAGAGAGGCGTGTATGGCGTTGAATGTACTCCAAACCAATCAATATGTTGGTGCGGCTAGAAAAAGCATGGTCGGCTATGTTCTTGACGCAAGGGCAACGGATCTAACCTGGGTTTACCCGAGCCACATTGATAGAGACCACAACGTTAAGATTACTGATTACTGGTCCGTTCTTTAGATCCTTGTCTGTTTGTTTGTTCCATCCCTGTCCGTTGCTATTTGGGTGAGACGTGGACGGGAGCCGGCTGTCACATCAAAAGAACAAAAGTCAACGTTAGTTCTTCCATGTTCTTTTCCCGTCATCTACTGGCATCCGTTGTAGAGAAGTGACTCTGCCATAAATCGTGCACTGCCATTTTGCTGATCTGATGGAACGCCGTTAAGTATTGTATCGCTTGTTAACGTTGACTTGGACAGTAAGCGGAATATCCGTCGTCCCCACTGGCTGTCCCCCCCAACACGGAGAGTCTTGATAACAACGACAGCCAGTAAGGTCAAATAGGGGGCTGACACAGAAATGGATTGAAAGTTGCGTATTTCCTCCTTGTTGCGTGACGTATCACCATCTTAAATGTGTTGTACACCCTTTGAACTTCTGGTGTGAGAATCTCGAATTGGGGGAGGGGTGTGTGTAGATAAGAGGGACCCGCCCACGGATGGATTGATCTTTTCGATCCTATTAACAGATGCCTTTAAATTGGGCTGTGAAGGTGATGGTGCTTTGGTGTGAGAAAAGGTTCGCCCTATTGATTGTCACCCCGGGGTTGATCAGCTAAGACGAAGTTAGGCAGCACCGCGATCCAATCGGAAGGTTAAGACTGGTGTCCCCGAGTTAAACCAGGGCAACGAAGAGGCAACTGCATCAGCCAGGAAATAAGCCTTGGCTACATTACGCTGCAAGCCACTGTCACAGAAGTGATGTTGCAAGGGTTAGATGCTGGGTCTTCCATGGCTGCTTGACTTGTTGGACGACCAACCGTACACACCCTGGTCTAACATAGCGTGCATGGATGAGATGTGAATCAGGCTGTGGGATTCCTAAGTGAAGTGAATGTTTTTCCCCAGCAATTCCTTCTCTCGTGTCTATAACTCAGGCGGTCGATTTGATCCGTAAGCATAGCCTAGAGTATGCCAAAATGGACGAGGCCTTCATAGCCCAATCGTCCAAGCGAGCCATTCCTATACAAGAGTTGATTCAAACATGGCCAACGCGCAACCCGCCGGAGAAGTCGCCAGATGAAACTTTCCAAGACGAGTACCAACAAGCCAGAAACGATCTCGATGCCGCATACGAGAAATACAAGTCCCAGGGCACTCAAGACAGTTTCAAGCAATTCAAAAGGTCCATGGACCGCCTGGGAGCCCTTGAACAACCAGACGAGGCGACCAAGGAAGCCAAGCAGAGCGAGTATCAACAAAGTGAATTGAATCGGCAGTTGTCACTTGTCAATGGTCTGTTCGACATTTTTGGCGACGTGGCAGCTGTTAATGCAATTGTCAACAAGTGGTCTAAGCGTGCGAACAAACAGCCTTCATCGTCTTCCAATGCAGCGAAAAACCAGAGTCAGAAGAACGCTTTCCCCGTCAACAATTCTGCTGAAACTCAAGACTCACAGAACCCCACGATTGAGACCGGCTCGGCCAACCCCCGCGCTCATCGTCCAGGCGAGCCAACCAACCACCATCACGATCAATCAACCGAAGTCGAACCGACCGATCCAAGAATTAGATCCAAGAAGCGAAAAAATACTTCATCATCGCCAGCATCTCAATCTGTCAAGCGCTCCCGACATGTCGCCTCTGAAGCCGGCCCTGCAGAAACGATCGAGTACTGCGACGTATATCAAGACGGCAAAGCCGAGGACAAATACACTATAATAGAGCACGATGGAGCCTATTACATTCTGAGATGCACGAAGCACGGGCTGGTTTTCTCTGGGGACCATCCGCTTCAGGGTGCCATGAATCATTTGAGGAGTCCCGGACACCCAAATGAGACTATAAGCTACTCTGTGGCAATCACCAGGCTCGGGGTCTTGGTGCTCAACTGCGATAATGATAAGAAAGAGAAAAACAACAGGGCTGTAGAAAGGCGTGTCGAGTACATGAAAGATCAGCGACGACGTCGCTATCGCGCTTCTCAAACTTATCGAGACCTCAAACGTGATCCCCAGCATGGCGACATGTACATGGCTTGGTGGGATCTCGGTAAGCAAAAGGGCACCACGGCGGAGGCATTTGAAGAAGAGGACCTGAAACTCTTTGCCTTTTTGGTCCTCCCCTTCTTTCCGCAAGAAAATGATCGTTTTGGCGTGAGCGTTACCACTTGCAACCTCAAAAACGATATTCCCACTTGCTACAAGTACAACAAGTCAAGCGATATGTATGACTGGGCTGAAGACCACATGCCAGGTAGGAAAAAAGCCTTGAAAAGGTTGTACCCGATAATGTGTTTCGATGGAAGTCGCGTGCCGAGCGTTCAATGGATTCCCATCACCCACTTTCGAAGATTCAATGCCAAAGACCAGGATCTTGAACACAAAAACATTGTCAATGACTACATCGCGTCGCAGAAGCGGATTGTCCACCAACCAGGTAAGCCAAGAAATTCGACGCTTTTTGCGACTTACTGACTCGGTTGCTTGCAGATTTTGATATGGAGTCTGATGGTGAAGAGGACGACTCCAGCTCTGATGACAGCGACAGCGACTCCGACAGCTCTGACGATTACCATCTGCCGATTGCCTTCAGATATACACAAACTGTAAATGGCAGACAATGCGAAATCATCCATCTAGATGATGATGGTACACCTAGAAAGGTGATGGACGACCCAGAAAACTACCCGCTTCGGTGGAGAACCCCGGAATCAGAGGTGAAGAAGGAGCCCGGGAGCCAAGATGGCCTGCAGCAGGTAGACCAAGGTACGCTATAGTTATCTATTATCAGAGGCTCAACTGACTTTGCGCAGCAGCCCAACAACCCTCGCAACCACAACCAGGCTCACCAAGGATACATTGTCCGTGTCCCGATTGTCGTTAGGGATGCGCAATACCTATTCGATGTAGACTTTCCCCAAAAGGTCTAGTGGGTGACTAAAATAGACATCTCGATAGTCTGCTGATCCAATTGAACGCTCTAGAGATGGCCAATCACATCAAATAACGGGTCCACATCATTTCATGGATTCAATAATAACTGAACACCATCGTGACAGTCTCGGATTCTCTTGGTGCCGTACTGAATGAAGCATTAAGCCAGCGGGTTTAACAAGCTGGGCAAAAGGAAAAGCATTGGGTTAAAACAGGTGCTATTTCCAGCGTAGAATGACTAGGCAGAAGATGGATGTAACCATAGGATAGGGTTATCAGCTTTTCCCTCTTTTTTAGCGTGCTCCATCACACCTCTGTCGCCTTGTAGCTTGTAGTGGTAGAACAGGCCTAACTAGAGGCCACAGCAGGTAACAGGTCCCTGTAAGCTCCCTATAATTCCCTATGTGGGTCCCTCTATAACCGACCTATTTTACATCTCTCTACAGAGTACAGATAGCTAGGCAGCCAGATAGGAGAAACTTACTTGGGCAGGGGAAGATTGTTTCACGAATCAAAACTCCACCTCCTATTCTTGTTAAAAGGCCCCTTTTCATTTTAGACTTGTGATGTATCCGTCAGCTCTACCGTTATGGAAATATGAGATTGGTAGGGAGGGGTGTATAACGCCCACAGGGGTGTGTTTTAACAACAGGAATCCTAGGTTCAACGTAACTCCAGGGTTTTGCCGCATATTCCGGGCCGATCAGCAAGTATTTCACCAAGATGCGGCTGAAAGAACATGGTTCGTCATAGTCTTCACGCAGGAAGCAAAGAGGCAACGGCTTTAACCTGATCTATTCCAAGCCACAGTGGAGAGAACTGTTGGTACCGGGATGTCAAGATAACGGGTCAATGGTCCGTTTGATGGATCCTTGTCTGTTGTTATTTTAATGGGACGTGGATGGGATCAGGGTGTCAGAAAGGAGGAAAGAAGAGAGAAAACAAAAGGAAAAACTTCTCCTTTTTCCTGTTTCTTTTTGCTTCTACTGGTATGTGTCGTGGGGAAGTGCATTCGTGATAAATGGTCCTTTGCCATATCGTTGATTTTTAAAACGTCGTTAACTTAGGCATTACGCGGAAGATCTACCGTCCCCACTGGCTAACCCGGCGCTATTTAGCGTGGACCACTCTAAAACACCACTAAAAATGGACGGCCATGCACTACAGCCCTCAGAGCGGATTCCCCCCCTACAGGAATGTTTGGCACGATGGTCACCCCGAATTCATCCTGTGAAGTCAGCAGAGGAAGAGTTTCAAGAGAATCTCAAGAAAGGTCACGATATGTTGACTGGCCTAATGCAAAGCTCATTGGACAAGCTCGATGAGATTGCTAGCTGCGTAACCCGCCTGCAACAACTTAAGGCGCTGCATGACGATACCAAGGAACAAAAGGAGCGCGAGTACCAGCAGAAGCTCTGGGAACAACAGGAGGCCTTTGCTTTCGAGCTTTTCGATATATTTGGTCTTCAACTTACTAAACAATTATGCAAGAATTGGTGCGATCGTCGTGGTGAGCCTTCTTCAACTGCTCCTACCCAGCCAGACACTACTATCTCAGGCGCCATCGACCAAGACACAAATGCCTTGCCCTTCATTCCCATTCCAGAACAACCGACAAGAACAAATGAACCACCAGCGAACAACACGAGAAACTCCATGCCGACGCCTCCCAATACGGAAAATGTACAAGAGCCAAGCACCCGCCCGAGCGAACCAGACACAACCGAAAATAATACCTCTGCAAGTCCCCAAAAGAGACCTGCTGAACCCCCCGCTGCCCGTTCAACGAAGCGCTCGCGATCGAATGTGACTCATGGTCCTCTTACAGGAGACAGGACAATTGAATACGAACAGGTCTACCAAAATGGCCAGGCCGAACCGAAGTATTTCATTGCTGAGTATAAAGGCTTCTGGTACATTTTGGAGTGTAAGGCACATAGAATGCACTTTAACAACCACGCATTTCGCGGTGCCGCAAAACATCTTCGGGGTAAAAAGCATAACCGGCCGTCTGTCAATTACGAAGAGGCCATTCGCGCGCTCGGAACTCGCGTTCTTGGCTGCGACGAGGGCAAGGCCAAGAAGAATAACGATGTTGCCCGAAGACCTCCTTACTCTCATGTGGGTCGACCGGTTACTAGCCTTTCACCCTCAGTTGGCCGCAGTATCCCTACGCGGAGTGTTCAGAGCGCAACGGGGATTGACCCGAAGCCTGGCGAAGTATACACTACTTTTTGGAGCAAGACTAAGGAATTCTATGCTATCTTGGTCCTACCCTGGCTCAATACCGGACAGCTTGGCAAAGACTTGACTCTTACTGTCAAGGATACCGGTCTTATCAAGGAAGTCCCGCTTTGTTACCAGTGGAACCAGGCCGATGATTCAGTCGAATGGGCACCTGAATACCGCTCAGATGGGCAGTACTACAACATGAGAGAATATCCGATCATGTATTTTGACGCGTCTGTATTCCCAGGGGAATGTCGGGTAAACTGGGTCGCTGCGCATGAGTTTGCGCACTACGATCCCAAGGTTGCTACTATCCCGTTCAAAGACATTGTGGATGGCTTTATTGCCTCGAGAAACAACAGCGTCCAAGAAGCAGGTAAGTGGTGGCGAATAGCCCATCGGATAAGCCATTCCTAACACATTTACACTTCCAACAATCCATTTTGCTTCCACAGAACCTCATCCCTTCTGCCACACCCCAACATAAGGTTTCCGCCGAACATGAAATGCCTTCCCTGCGTCCTTCCCGTCTTTTTCTCTTCCTTCCACCTACAACAACCGCAAACCGTCACAATGACCACACCAACCACAATATTCTTGTGGTGCCAATTCGCCATTTTTACTCTGCTAATCGCATGTGTGTTTCTATTACAGGTCATCATGCCCTGGTACAACAGGAGAACCGACAAGGAAACTTCAGTGTCGACGCACCGACCGCCGAGATCTTCCCGCGCGAACAGCTCGCAGGCGCTCGAGAGATCATCGTGATAGATGATGATAGCGACGATGATACACAAAGTCGCTGTCAGGTGCCGGATACCTCGATCGGGTTTGACGATCCCGTGCCCAAGACCGAACCCTCGGATGAGTTTATGACGGATTTCCATGACCAGCAAAGCACAAGCACCACCTGTGACACTGCATCTTCGCAGCAGCCATTCACAGTCCAAGATCACACTCAGCTATGCGATGGTCTGCCCGAGTCTCAGCTACCAACTGGAGACGCCCCTCTACAATGTTCAACCTCATGCGACATGGAAGCACAAACCCTCAATTATAGTCAGACGCCGCAATGGCCGCCAGCCTTTTCGCACGACCCGTCCCCCACCGACAACACGTATATTCCTCCATACCAGCTATCTCAACCAGCATCTACTGATGCCCGTGCACCGGAAGCCATCATGGCGCCGTTGCCTCCCCATCAGTCGCCTTCAGTCCCAGGCCTCGGCGACAGGTCCCGAACGCAACCAAAGGCCAACCCATGTCAAGATGCCGAGTACACTTATCTCAACCAAGCACGAAGCGCATCATCGCAATTCCAACTTGACAGCGACGGTCAACTGAGATGGATTGCTCCCAAGACCCTGTCCGGGGTCGCTCAGAAGCAGAAGCCCATGAGTGCTCGTCAACATGAAGAGCTTAGAACTCGGATTCTGCCCACTGGTAAGGAGCCTCAATCCATTCAACATCAAGCGTCAATTTCGGATTCCCAGCGACCGGTAAATGTAACACCGCATGGTTTTAAAAGATCATTTTAAGACTCCCTGTCTGGCTAGCTACCTAAAGTGATGTCAATTGGGGCGGGGCGGTTATAGAAGGACGTACAGGGAGTTTACAGGGGACTTACAGGGAGTCGATAGCCGCTGTAGCTTCTGGTTAGTGCCATGTTAGGCCCATTTAGGATAACACAGCAGGCAGGTACAGCATAAGGAGAAAATCATTTTAATACAATGGGAAATAATGTAATCTAAAGTGTAAGCTTTATTTCTGTAGACTGAAGCTATTTTTACTTGTCTATTATTAAAAGTTTAAAGCGATCTAGTTGCAGGATTCAATTGCTGCATTATCTCGATCATCTCTATTTAACTGTAGACTTCTCAAATAAATTCTATTTCGTCTTACGGCCCGACACCACGACCGAACTAGCGTAAATGAATTTACCGAAATATAACCACTAAGCTACCAGTCTAGTAGACTTGTACATACCCTGGTCTGGTCCCTGGTGCTCAAGACCCCCCGCCTGAACGCTCAGTAACTCGCAGCCAGAAATGCCGCTGAAGAAAAATACCGTAGGAGAAGCTTTCCCAAGGATTCAATGGATCTTCCACCGATAGCTCAAACCGCGAAAGTAGCTATATCGGTTAGTGCTACAATTCCATAACCAGGCAGTATGTATAATGACAATCTAGGCTTTGGAAACGTACCTCAACAATTACTTTGTTAACCTGTAGGATAGCCATGTCCTTTCCCAGGCATGTATAGCGGCCCGGACTAAACACACATTCCAGACTTTTTTCCATCATTCTGAGTCTTTCCTCTTCGGTGTGAATCCAACGCTCAGGGCGGAAGACATCTGCATCGTTGCCAAAAACATCAGGGTCTCGCATGATGCCCCAGAAGGAGACTCCGATATGAGTTCCCTCGGGTAGTACTCGGCCATCGGCTAGCACATCTCCACCTGGAGGCACGACCTTTTCAAGTAGCCCGCAGAATGGGGGACATATTCGCAGAGACTCCTTGATACATGCTTGCAGATATGGCATTTTTGAAGCAGTCGCGATTGAAACAACGGTTCCATCTGGTCGGTCAGCTAGTAGCCCAGACCTTTGAAACTCATCAAGGAGTCGCCTGTGGACTTGCGGCTGTGTGATTATGTATAGAGTAGCCACACGGAGGAGGGTTGCTCCAGGATCGGTACCGGCCATCCTAAATTTTAGTTAGGGACAATCACGTCAATCAATATGCGTTCAAATGAACTCACATCTGAACAATGGTTTCTGCTTCGGCTTCCTTCTGAGTTATTCCATGACGGATAAACGACCCCAGCATGTCATGTTTCTCTGTCTTCTCAGGACCGAACCGCTCGCGAGCTCGCTTCTTTGCAAAACTGTCATAGTTAGGGCAAGTTTAACAAATGTTTTGACGAGTCGTCCATGAACTAACTTACCCTAGCAATCTTCCATACCCATGTTTATCTTCAGCACTTGGCATAATCCACCGTAAAGTTGCACTCTTCTCAAACAAAGTGACTATCCAGGGGAAGATAGTCAACGCTTGTATGATCGGGAGGCCCTGGGCGATACTGCCATAGTAATCGAAGAGGTCGGTGTTACTCTGAATATTACCGATACAATGACTGAAGCCAAGTTCAGTAACGACATCTAGCGTCAAATTGCTGGCCATCAAACCCCAGTCAAAGGGGTTATAGCTGTGGTCATCAGAGATGTACTTATTCTTGATAAGTCTTATTAACTCTGTAATGAGCGCATCTAGAATATTTTCGAGGTTCTCATTTTCTTTGCCCGCATACTATGATCGATAATCAGCCAGTTGGTACCGCGGTGTTTGATGCTGTGAGAGACCGACCCCAGCTGCCATTTTCGATCGCATCTCCCTATGCTTATCATCCTGGTACGTTAGAATGATATCCTTATCGGGCTCGAACCTCATGCCCCTGTACCAGTCTGCGCGTACATACGGGCTGCGTACAGCGCAGACGCGTCTCCATAGTGTGGCGTCAGAGGTCATAAGCGAGTTGGGAGCAATTCGAACAACCGACCCTAGTGTATGAATCAATTATGAGGCCTTAGTAGATCAAGTTAAGCAAGAACGTCATACCATATTTCTTCGTAGTTTCGTAAATGATCTGGTGCATTTTACCAGAAGTGACCGTTCTCAGTAACCATAATTTGCTCCAGGCAGCTGATGAAGGCCCTTGAAAATGGCGCAGGCGATGGAAGCGACGAATGGTTGAAATGACTAGAAAAGCCACACCGGCGAGAGACAAGATGATAATAAATTTTGGGAGACCATAAATGCAACCCAGAATAATAGATTCTGTTGTCTTTTCAATGGCCATGCTCAAGTTGCTGACGTCGTGGATGTTTCCCGCACTCATTCTTCCTTTCTGATAGAGGAAATATCTTTAAATCTGAAAATGAGAATTCTTTGCAAGGGAAGGGATCAATGATATACATCCCTTTGAGTAATGCTGATCCACTTAAAGAAGGCTTATCTGAAGTCCCCATCCCAATTCCGAAGAATCTCGGATTTGCCGCTTGTGATACAACGGCTGGTGATGAATACGAGGTCTGTGCGACTCACCCCGCAGTGAGCTGAAAGCTGAATTGATTCAAGATTCGCATTCTTGGTTCCTGATTTGCTATCAATGCTTACCGTTACTTGGGAAACTGTCCGAAGCTGGAATGTACTCCTCAGCCGCATTCCACATCCATAAGCTGTTGTTCAGCTGCGTGGGTGGATAAATGCCTGACGTGGGGGCCACGCTTCTGGGCTCATTGCAGGATTAAATCTTTTCAACCATGTTTACAAGGTCGGATTTCTCGTGTTTTGAACTGCTTCCAGTCTGGCTACAACGATGCGCGCTCCTTTGACACTATGCTTTCTCGGGCACACTTTCTCGCGGCGGTGACACTTCCCAGTCTTTCCGCCATCGGGGTTACGATGTCATGATCATGGTCTTACGGTAACCATCTCTTTGAAGACATCGTCAATGTCGCCGAATCGCCCAACTGTCAACTTCCAGGCACAAGCTATACCCTTATGAAATGGACTGCATTCGTCCCGCTCAAGGGTTTCATAGCTATTATTGTACCATTTTTCTAACCCCCAATTGATGGAAGTGACCCGACTGCGGCTCTTCAGCCATTTCACTTCACTCTTATCACCAGATGTGTCACTACCAGACCCCGAGTAGCGAGTAGAAGATTTTAAAAGTAAATGCTAATAAAGGTCCAGTATGAGACTATATATTGGAACTCTTATAAGGTGAATGTAATGATTACCATAAAGGTGATCTTCCTCTGAAGGGCTAGAAATGTAACACTTCTCCATCGACAACAACCACACAACCAGGTAAAAGACCTAACCTTTTCCTGGAGCGGGCTACGCACAGGCTCCCAGACATGTCAAGCTGACGGCTACATTCGCGATTGAAAGAGCAGGAGCAATCAAGGAAGCAGTCGAGTACACAACTTCAGAAATACCAGCAACAGCAGGGCCCAAACCTATGCCAGCACTCAAAAAGCCACAGACTCCGCAATTATCAGAAGTGTCCTTGGAGATAGTGTACCGAAGGTTACCGGATAAAGCACCACCGGTACCAGGGATATTGATTGCAGTAGCGATATGGACAGACGATGGCATATAAGAACGAGCCTTCAAGTAGGCCGGCATCGTAGTTTCCTCACACGTGCTTGTATCGTACTCATTACTGCAAGCCACACCTTGAAGCTGCTTGAAAATGCGAGTGGTCAAACTTGTGTCGTACATGGTGTTTTGAACAAAGCTTTTGAGAGCCTCCTTCATCATAGGTACGATTCGAGGGTCAGCACCTTCGCAGGAGAAGGTAATATAGTGGTCGCCAGGCATACGTCGCGGTGTTTCGTCACAAAGAGCCGGCTGGCCATCTGCAAGGATGTATGTCTCGAACCACCACACAGGGTCGAGATGGGTAAATTCCTCAAATATGGTGGTGCTTGTGGAAAACTTCATGTTGATGCTCGGAGTTACGGTGTATCCCGCATCTGAGGAATCCTGAGATCGAGTGCCAACATCATCACGCGCAGCAAGCGCACGAGATGTAACCGAAAAATTGTCAGGTGCCAGAGAAGAGGATGGTGTAGTGATGGCCTTGTTGAATGCGTCTGCTGCATCCTGGCCCTCCTTGCCATTAGCTCCTGCGGCCGCGGCTTTGCAGATTTCCACGGTCGTGACAGGCGCTCCGCAAACAGTTTGCAGGTTGTTGCAAATGAAGCCGGCAATAAAGGATAAGCTGTCGCTTGCGACATGCGGGAAGCTTTCGTTGTTTGCAGGTTTGTAGCCAAAATCTGCAATATGGTCCTGGTCGGAGACATACGCAATGGTAGGATCAGAGCAGCTGCCAAAATCCGGGCTGCCACGGGCAACGACTGCAGCATGGCTACCATGCGATTGCATCAGTAGCCCAAGGGCAAAAGCGGCTGCAAGTCTAGTCATGGTCATGCTTGAACTCAGAAAGTTGAATAGATAAAGAACGAGGTTGACAGTAGAGAACAATGAGGAAAGAAGGGCTGATGATGGATCCCTTTCTCACGACTTTGGTCAGCCTTTTATAACTTTTCTTCGATGCAGAGGTCTCACCTAAGGGACGTCTTGGATACGACAACCGGTCCTTTCGTGACGAGCATAGCCACTTGCCATCTCAAGATGTCCGGGATACCCCTGACAGTGAGACTGATATTGGGTGTGGGATGGACTTCCGCACAGATCAACCCCTCAAACTGTTTAATTGCTAGGATCGTGGATGAAAGACTTAGTTTATTGACCCTTCAGAAACTATCAAGGTGGTTATATCGAGCCAATCTTTCGTCAATATTCTTTCAACTTGCTCATAGCACGGACCGCACCACATTAGACTTCAATTGGGTTAACGCCGATGCTAACCGTCACCAGGCATTTCGAGCGAAAGAATATAGCCAGTAAGTCTATGGACGCTACGCCCTTACTACCTTGGTCATAAGCAACACGAATTACCTCACTGATATTGAGCTTGGACCCGACTCCAGTTGTGCGGGTTATGTCGCCATCCCCATGATGGGTGATCAACTGCATTGGCAGCTGCAAATGATGATATATGTCGTACTTAGTACGACCTTAGTTAGAGGCCATAATATCCTGCCGACGTACTCCTCGTCTTGGAACATATAGATTTGTCATCCGTTGGGTACAATGTTGCAATATAGTAAACACATTGGATAGTGTTATACTAAGCCACACTGAAAGAGTGGTTATTAGCAGATGTAATATTCACCGTTCGAACACCGTTACTGATCAGCAGACAGCAAGGTAACAAGTGGTCAAGGGTGGTTCGGTTGAGTTGACATGGTCAGAGTTCTGTTTGATCCTATATTTTACAGTCACATGCACCCATATGGTTGTCTCCACTTGCATGAAAAGTTAACAAGGACTAGAGTTACTTAGCTTACACAAATCAAGGTTGAGGATTCTTCTGTAAAGATACCTCTACCTAGTTCCCATTGCCATTGTTTTAACATCAACGGCTGTTACAACGCTAATAGCTGGCGAAGAAGCAGGTCTCCTGCATTAGATACAGTAACATTACAATTGTATTAAGATCAGCTTGTATCCACTCACTCCCTAGTCGCTCCTAAGTACTATACAATATAATAACAATAGTCTTTTTTGTATCTTAAGAGCTCAAGATAGAGCAGATATTAAGGTTTACTAGCTTGAAACTTACTATAATTAAGTTTCATCCGGAGTTCCCCAATGTTCAGTGGATCCCCGACATTGGGTGGATATACCAAGTTATGTCTAAAAAGGAAACTCATCAGATTTGAAACACCCGGCAGATCCTAGCGCTCGTTTGGCATAAACGCCCCCAACTGCATACAGTTAGCTGCAAAATTCAAACACAACCTCCGCAACCGTCTGAGGATCTAGTTTCCAATTTGGTCTTTCCATGGCTTTGCGGCCCGAAAGCCGTACCCCAAAGGGGGATTCGTTCAATTTTCTAGAATACCGTCCCCTTCTTCACTTCCTTGAGGATTCGAGACCTAACCTCCGACTAGGTATATACACTCTTCTGTGACGGTTGTCAATGTTTCAGCCCCATCAGCCAGCCCACAGGAGACTCCGACTTGCCGAGTCATGATTCAAGAACTTTGTTGACGAATAGAAATCACTGACAATGACAGAGAAAGTCTTCTGGACCTTAGCTTCGCATCGACAATGCTACGATACATTTCATGAGGCGGTTCTATTTGAGTTCCATTGAAGGTCAGTTTTCAAGTCGTACAGTTCAAATCAACAGGACGATGAGGCACAACACTTTGTTTTATTTCGTTGCAGTAAAGATAGTAACCTGGAGCCCAGCAGGGGAAAAAATCGTCGGACGAAGCAAAACCCTCTGTTAAACAGCTCGCCCACCACATTAAGACATTGCATCATAATCCTTGCAATCATAACCACAAACCAACCGAAAAGCATCACCTCAAAGACCAGCTGAGGAGCACCAAGCATTGCTTACTGCTTGATATTGAAAGGCTCAGCAACGATACCAACAACAGTGGCACAGTTGTTGTCGAAGTCAGGCACGACCTTGAATGTCTTGGAAGCCTTGTCCCAGGAGGTCTTATGGGTGTTCTGCTCAGTGCTGGAGCCACCGCTACCGCCAAGACTAATGGGGATACCGAAGACACTGATGCTTCCACCGGCACTGGTAGTCTCCTTGAGCTTGGTGTCGAGAGTGCTGGCGGTTGAGTCGCCGACAGTGATCTCGTAACCGAGACCGGCGATAACGATGACCTGACTGACGCGGGCGAGGGTCTTGACTTCCTTGGGAGCGTCGGAGCGGAGCTTGTACTTGCTGACATCGGCATTCCTGGGTGATAAAGATTAGGACTTGACTGAGAGAGTTTTTGGGCTAGAAGACATACCACTGTCCGGGCTTGATGGTAACAGCGCGAATGTCATTGTAGGTGATAACAACCTTGACCTGAGAGGACTCAGAACCAGTCTGCAGAGTGGAGTGCTCCTCAGAGTGGCTAGCTCCAGCGCTGAAGGAGAACCAGGGAGTTCCAACGCCGATGGAAGCGCCACCCTGGGTCTGACCGAAGTTGTAGTCCGACGTATCCTTGCCGGTGTCGATGTTGACTTCGATGCGGTTGGGAGAGCTGTAGTCACTGCTGGTAGCCTTCTTCATGGCATCCTGAACGAAGGTCTTATAGTCAGGAGCGTCGTAGAGAGGGACACGGTAGGTCAGAGGCTCGGGGGCCTTCTCACCCAGGCGCTCCTTGTTGAGTAGCTCAGCGTTGCTAAGAGGCGCACCGCTTGCAGCCTTCGTGTTGAAGCTGGAGATAGTCAGCCTCACTGGATCTCAAGTCAATGACGAAGAACATACCCTGGGAAGTCGGTACCCATGTTACGCCCCATACTGAGGTTGTCTCTGTCGGTCTTGACAGCATTAGCCATGGGACCAGCCATCTGAAGTTGAATCTAGATAATCTTGGAGGAGACGGCATCAGCTTGCTGTTTGGCCGCAGTGTAGGCAGGGGCTTTGCCCATGTCGAGCCAAGTTGCAAAAGGCTTGTCAGTCATGCCTCGCTTGACCTGCTTGGTCCAGTTGGCCTCGGCCTTGTCAGTCTCGGTATCGAGGGCAGCCTGAGACACCCTCTGCTCCACGATAGCGTCCAAGAGAGCAGCATCGAGGGCGGGGCTGGCCTTGCTTCCCTAGATAGAGTTAGTGAGAGCGTTGGAGCAATCTATCGATGGCCTTACCAAGTCTACCCAGTTCAGGAAACTATACAGGATATTAGAATGGGTATTAGCTTTGGAGAACATCAGATGCTACTTACGTGTCAAGGGCTTGATCATAGCCATGGAGAGCAGAAGGACTGTAAAAGACATTGTTGGTGGAGAGGAGGTTATTGGCAATGGCGTACAGTCCCGCGCCGGTGTAGGCCTCGGGGATGTAAGTGCCAGCAAGAGGGCCTTTCTGAGCCTCAGAAGCGAGGAAGAAGATCTTGTCGCCCTGGCCGACGCCGACCTTGTTTCGGATGGCGTCACCGTACTGGAGCCAGAAGAGTTGGGAAGTCTTGTCAGAGGACATTTTGAAGGATACTGAGAGCTTGGGAGTTGCAGTTGTGTTATTGGAAAGATGAGTGTTGTGGTTATGATTTGATCTAAGGAGGATGGAGGCACGTCTTTTATACTTGGCAGTTCGCCTATGACCTGTGCAACCTCTGGCCGTATCCGAGATCGGTTCCATCGAGCTTGACGCATCGGTCCATGCTTGGACTTGCCACCAGAAGTGCTATACTATGCCTAGATTCGCCATCAAGTGTCAACAAGTTACCCCGAGACGCTATCACACAGCCTGCCGGCGATCCCTTGTCGTTCAGCTATCATTGTATCCCTGTTGCATACACTCTATACCTAAAGGTCGAAGGCAGTATGCCCACTGGAATATGATGTGTGGTATAATCTCTGGCCGGTGAGGACTCATCGTCAAGTTGATGGCGTCCGGTATTCCAGGTAGCACTTGTGGCGATACATGCTAGTACGAAACAGACTGCTTGGACAGAACTTGTGATATCAGGCGTCCGCATATGCTGTCGTATGATGCGGCTACACCAATCGACCTTGGTAACATGCAACGATATTGAGGTATCTCACAATGTTGACCAAATCCGCTGTCTATGCAGTGACTGCTCAGGGATCAAGACCAGGTACAGCATCTAGCTAGCCAGTATAAGGTAAAAGCGGTTGACGACTCCCAATATCGTGAATGTGATAGGTCAGATGCCATATTTCACCCAATCAAGCTCTCTTTTCTTGTGTCGCTACTCTTGGAAGCGTGATAGTGTACGAAGCGTGGCGCGACAGGCTACTGATCACATTGCTGGTGATATGTGGGCTTAGTATGACGACAAGTGTCTTGTAGGAATGTCCAAATAGCCGTTTGCAAGGAAGTGAAAGTAGTAACAGACGAACAACATGATAATTAATGAATCTTTACATCTCGCGCTCATTCCCTGTCGCACATTCAGTTCTTAAAGGCTTTCCGTATATCCTTGAGAAATCTGGTACAAGTGCTGGTGGATACCACTTATGCAGGCTCGTTTACGTTTATGCAGTCGGTTTCGTGCCCTGATAGGTTGTAAGAAGCGGGCCGGCTGAAGACTAGACACTATTCCCGGCTTATTCTCAGCCTGATTGTCATGCTGGAGCTAACTTTGAGATTCATCACAAACGCCATGGACTTTTATCATTTCATTCACTCAAAGATTTTACATAACGTTGTTTCTTGTTAGTACAGTCTTGTACGAATTTTGTCAGCTGGCATTTCTTCTGTTAGTAAAGCTAATAATATTGCGTTATAAACGGTGAATGCCATTTGATAACATCCGTGTGCCAGCTGTGACTTACCCTGTAGATAAAATTCCAAGCGTTTGATCGATTTTTCATCACGTCGGCTCCAAGACATTCTCCACTAACAGGTATGAGAGAAATCCATCCGATTCGCCCAATTACGTATATGTCCTTCTTCATCCTGGCAGAACCTACATTCACTTTACTAGCTCCTCCACCTACGCGTCTGCTCCACTGTGACGGTCGTCAATGTTTCAGTCTTATCAGCCAGCCACCAACGACCTAGACGCGTTAACCTCTGCCTTTCCTAGCATTTGTGAAACATGCAGAAACCCATCGCTGCAAATGTCAAGAAAAGTTGTCTCACTCATTGCGGAATGCGTAGATCTCCGTGCCGAGGGCCTGTAGAATGGAACACCCATATAAACCGGTGGCCGCCACTTCCGTCATTACAGCCAGCCACAAAACAACTTTTCACCTTCATCAATTGGAGATCATCTACAGGATGATTAATTGAATTTCCTTTCTGGTAATTCTTGACCGCCTCCGCCATCACTTCCAACTATTGGTGATTAATAGGTGTCTCAAATTATCACACGCTATTGAAAGACCTGTTTTCTGTAACGGCTATCACCATGGCTTCAGCACAGCTTAACATTCATGTCACAACGTGGTAGTTTTGAGCCACGGACTTATGGTCTCGGCTCATGCTGGCTGGCTGAACAGATGCCGCGGGCCAAGCCGATGGCGTTCTCCATGCTACACGACATCTTGACTACTCTAGACTGCGACCCAGGTGTCACTCAGTACTTTGCCTAGGACGATCTGTGACAATTGACGGTTGTCAACAGGAAGCTTGGCTCTGACGTAGTCTCTATACAAGAACTTTCTTGACGAATAGAATGATTGATCAATTCATTTACTGCACAATCACACAGGCAGTCGATACCCTTGGGCAGCGGAACTTCGCAAATGTGAGAGACGACTTGGAATTGCATCGTGATTACGGTAATTTGAGTCAGGACATGGAAACTCATAACAAATGGATATGGACTAGACATGGCCATGCAGTTCTACACCTTCCTAGCTAAGACTCCCAAGACAGTGGGATACAAATTGTTAAAAGACCCTCGAATATGAAGCTCATTCTCTCCATCCCGCGGCAGCGGATGAACCCTCGCCAGTGGGAAAGTCGAGAACAGTTCACTCAAAAGTTCATTTTCCAATCCGTCGAGCGCGGATGTGCTTGGCATGACAGTACGCTCCTTCTCGTTGCCAACTGTCTTGGTCGGTTTATTTCGCGGGAACAATTTTGCGTATAGGTCTGACGGAAGACGAAGAACGAGATCTGCGTTGTATGCCAAGAGGATGCGGTTTGTCTGGAATACTTTCTCTTTGAGATTGGCCGGTGCCGTTCTGGCTAGCTCAGGTAAAATGGATCGAAATCCGGGAATATTCCTAGCATGGGTTGTCAAAAATGAGCAGTCATCAAGAACGGTTTGATCACTTACCATAGGCCACGATTGACGTCAAAGGCGTGAATATCGGTATATCTCAGCATCAGCTTCCAATCACTGATTGTCTCCCGTATCGTGTCGATATCTTTCTTCCCAAAGCTTTTCTCCATGCTGTCAAGCTGAGGGAACCCGAGATCCTTCCATGACCGGGTGAACCCCTCCATGAGGTCAATTCGCATGGTGTTCAAGTCATCCTCCTCCTTCAAGCCTCTATTGAACCAATCTTCCGCGGCAAAGACAAAGCCTGGAAGGACGTGCAATGGGCGATGGACGACGTCTTTTGGTGGGGCATCTTTGTTAGCAAGAGTCTTGACGCTGACGTCATGCATAGCACAAGGCATATTGCTCCTGGTATTTATCATTAGCAGGGTGATAGAAATGTGATAGTGGCTTACCCTGGTAGCTCATCGTGGGAATTGAGTGCTGATTCCATGAGGTCCTTTTGCCTTAACACATCCCGAGACCCCGTTTGCTGGGCCCGTTTCAAATTTTGCTTTGCCCAAGCTCGTTCTTCGCAAGCATCGAGATAATCGTAGCCATATTTATCGATCCAATTGTCGAGAGTCATAGTCGGGTCGCGCTGAAGGGCCTCTTTCCATTTGAATTCAGCCAATTCGAACTGCAGCGAGGCTTCGCGCTTGATGGCGCGATACTTCTCTTCAGCGTTCCTCAACTTATCTTCATCTGTTCTGCTGGTCTTGCGCCTTGAGTCAGTGTCTGCACTCGAAGCAGCCAGTTGTTACCTACATCTTCGACATGATCAAGGTAGCTATACAAAGTGGTCAGCGTCTATGCAAATTAAATACCATAGCAGACACGTACTTCTCCAAATATTGCACAAACGAGGAGTGACCACCCTCAATGAGTGTTGGAATTCGCTCGGTCTGTATAGAATCCGCTATAGAGAAGACTCTTGCGTTGATGTAAGCATCATGCATCTTCATCGGAACACCGCTCTGCATTGATGTGGAAGTGAAGAATGCCTGGTCGTCTCCTGCCAAATCGCCTGTTCCTCCCATAATCTTTGAACGCAAAGCCAGAGCATATGCCCTAAAAAGTGGTCCGAAAGACCGTTGCATGCGCTTTGCATACTTGGCGCTGATCTCTGGCGAAGTTAAAGATCTTGACAGATGCGGTTGACTTCCGGGCGAAATAATATCAGTTGGAATAGTGCTAGCTGGAGCAACCTTAATTGGCTCATCCATCGCGGTTGACCGTGATGTACTGAATAGCTTCAGGTCTAGAAGGAAGCAAAGCTGACCTGGGTCTGAATTCGGAACAGCACTGATAAATGGAACTGAGGGATGGCATGGTAGAGATTTACACCCTTTGAGGGGCCACACGTGGGACCAACGAGACATGTTGCTATTTAACGCTTGACATTTCCTGCATAACACGCGATATACTAGTTATATTTGATTCGACTTGACGCAATCCACACAGCTATCAACGGTGGTAACTAGA
The DNA here is from genome assembly GCA_004367155.1 of Fusarium clavum. Classification (NCBI taxonomy): domain Eukaryota; kingdom Fungi; phylum Ascomycota; class Sordariomycetes; order Hypocreales; family Nectriaceae; genus Fusarium; species Fusarium clavum. The sequence goes on along the minus strand of QGEC01000090.1, from coordinate 88,737 downwards.
ACACCTTTTCTCTCACCGGACACAAGTTTGTGATGAACCAATTTGTGCTGGCCAGGGTGTTACAGATCTGCACGTGAAGGTCCAGTCCGGTAAAGGTAGAGAATACTACAGGTAAAATAAAGTGACGGTCAATTCTGTTCACCAAGACACGGCTTCCGAGTAAATGTTATGACCTTCCTGCCAGCTCGGACATTGTCCAATTGAATGTCGTTATCGATGCCTCTTTCGCCAAAAACAGACAAGCCTCGTGGTTTGGGTTTGCGTAATGGGGATTGGCGACGGTCGGTGGCGGCAGCTGGTCCAAGACATTGATTGACCCCGGTCAAGTGGCTGACGTGCCGCCTGAAATGGGCAGAAACTATTAGCAGGACCAAGACACAACGATCATCAAGGGAGAGGAGGGCAGATCACACTATGCACAACTTTCTGGAGCACTGCCGGTAGAATGGATGAATAGCAACTGGACTTTTGTCTACGGCTCCCTACAACTTCACTTGTTCAAATAGTTCTTTCTACACCCTTCTCTATGAATGGTTGTGAATGGGTATCAGCAATGCTGGGAGAACCTGGCTGGCGGGGTCAGCTATAATCAGTAGTGGAGCTAAAGCGGGAGGGAGCTGCACAAACATTGTCTCGGGTTGTCGCAGGAATGGAACAACCAGATACATCTGTTCTGATTGGCAATGGTGGTCAGCTGAAGGGCGAAAGGATGAGATAAGGTAAATCTAGATTGAACCTGGAAATGTCCATTGAGATGGGACAAGTTGTGGGCCAACGAGTGATAGCCCTCTTGGGGGTCTCTTCAACGCATGTGCCTTCAGCCCTTGCTGGCTACCAAGACGAGGAATCTTGTCTCATTCACATCAAGGGTCTGAACACTCCAAACCATACCGCATAGCATAGGTAGTGTCTCAGCATGGACGGCTCAATTCGATATCACACGATTTTGTGGCTTGAGCTAGTTCCCTTGCTTCGAATGTGGCTGTAAGCTGAGAGCTGAAATGCCGGTATTGATCGTCACAGTGAAGATCAGCGAGAATCTCCAGCTCATTGCTTTTTTGAAGTTGAAGTCTAGATTCAATAATGGAATGTGACTATTGGCGATTTTGTTTGATCAACGTCTCCCTTTCTACATCCATTGCTGGAATAGGTAGGAGAGTAACAGAAGGGAGAACGTCAACATGACAATACGGGAGCTGAGAGCGGGTTTCTCCCGCTATAAGAAGTGATCAATCAGGACTCTCACTCTCGATCTTCAGCACACTCATTCATTCACCTCTCGGTATCTCTTCTACCACTTTCTTTACCATGTCTCTCCTTGTCAAGGCCGCCTTTGCGGCTTTCGCACTTGGAGTCTCTGCAGACCCAATGATCGACAACATAGTTCCCGCTCCATACGGTGGCGTACCCTCTCCTCCAATCGGCTACATGATGGACAACATGCGCGCCGGCTCAGCCCTAGGCTACCCGTCTCCCGCCAAGTCCATCACGCTCGCAGACATCATCCCTCAAGTTGACTCCAAGGGCCATAGCCGCTGCTGTCCAGTCGGCACCATCAATGACGGCACAGGCTGTGTCTTCCAGGAGTCCTCTGTCTGTGAGAAGGGCACTGTCCTCCAAGGAAACGTCTGTGTCAGTGTCAATGGACCGCAGTGTCCTGGGAAGCTGAAGTTCGATGGCAGGATCTGTCGCAGTGACGAGCCTCCCATCTGTCCTGGGCTATCGCAGTACAATACTGCTACCAAGCAGTGCGAGTCTATTTCTGGCCCCAAGTGTCCTGATACCTACCATCTGGAAGAGGGAACTTGTGTCCACAGAGAGCTCCCCAAGTGCCCCATCGGGTACAGCGAGAAGAGGGGTCTTTGCATTGACAACTTCCCACCTGTCTGTAATGGGGCCAACCAAGTCTATGATAAGGGCTTTTGTGTTGGCACAGACCCTCCCCGATGCCCTCAAGGAACTACCCCTCGGGGCAGAAGATGTCAAGGACGTACTCCCCCAACATGTCCGGGTGAAACCAGGCTTGAGCGCGGTCACTGCGTTTCGACTCCAGAATGTCCCGAGAAGTACAAGTTCAACAACTGGGTCTGTGTCAGAGACGAGGACCCTATTTGCTCTCCTGGTATCTTCAAGGACGGAGTCTGCCACGCCGACCCTACTTGCCCTGACGGTTACACCTACGACGCGGCTGCTGACACATGCACCAAGGTCACAGATCTTCAGTGCAGCTCTGGTTACACTCTGCTCACTTCCAAGTCTGGTTCCAAGGCTTGTTGCAAGGAAGGAACAGACGATTATGACGGAACGTTTTGCCGTTGGGAAGTTTCTGAGTCCGGAGAATGCCCTGATGGTACTGAGTACAGCGAAGGGTACTGTCGGCATGCACCCGAGAACCCTTCTTGCCCTGACCTCTATGACTCTGTCGATGGCAAATGTGTCAAACGAACTATACCGCGGTGCACTATTGGAAGCTACAACAAAGGCAAGTGTATCTTGGGTGATCCGACGTGTCCTTCTGGAAGTCAGTTTAACGGCAAGGAATGTGTACTCATTGAGCGAGCTTCGTGCCCTGATGGATCCAGGCTTGTTGACGACAAGTGCATTTCCCTGGATCAGGCAACTTGCCCCCAAGGCCAGCGACAGGAAGGAGATGATTGCGTTCATGAGGAGCCCCCAAAGTGTCCTCCCAACACAATCCTCGATAACGGCGTCTGCAAGCACCCCGATATCCCCGTCTGCAAACCTGGCACGAACTATCACAATGAACACTGCACTCTGCCCACCCTCCCAACGTGCCCTGAGGGCAGCATGATCAGTAACGGAAAGTGCGTTGCCCACCAACCTCCGAAATGTCCCGGGGATTACCGGTATTGTGGAGCAACACACAGCTGTATTCCACCAGGGCCTCCCAAGTGTCCTGACGACCTTGTATGGGACAACCAACACTGTGTAAGCCGAGTAGTGGCGGAGTGCCCCAAAGGTTCTACCAGACTTGGTCCAGATTGCGTCAGCGACAACGATCCTAGGTGTAAGGAGGGATATGTCTTCGATGTCAAGTCCCAAGGGTGCGTTTCCAACGCTGAGCCGGAATGTCCTGAGGGCACCACTTTCGATGGAAAGAAATGTGCTTCTCCCACTCCTCCAGAGTGTACGCATGAAGGGACCAGGTACGATCCCAAGACGAAAAAGTGTATCGCTGGCCCACCTGCCTGTCCAGAGAATGCAGATCTCGTCAAAGGAGTTTGTGTCCTTAAGGCACGTCCCGAGTGTCCCGAGGGCACTGAACAGCATGACGACAAGTGTATTGCCATCAAGAAGCCTGAGTGTGAGGGCAAGCTCACTTTGACTGAGGGTCGTTGTGTCTCTGTGGAGCCGCCCACTTGCGGTGATGGAACTACCTGGGATGGATCTCGTTGTGTTATTGGTACGAGGACTTCGTGTTTCAACTTGGAGGTCTGTCCACCTATTGGTGCCGCTGCTCTGCCCGCTCCTTCGTTTGAGGAGTAATACTACATGTCCTGTCATTGGTTTGGACGATGATCTTTGCATCGAAGCTTAGCTATCTCTCTTTAGAATATTTTCTTAAATCTATAATTATTCCTCTCCGAGCACTGGCCATGAGCAAACTTCTTGGATCCTGTGATTGGTATTTTAACTGGACTATATCCCATAGTGAACATATGGAACCCAAAACAGGTTGTTTAACGCCACCCTTTTCCTTCTCTTACCTTTCGACAGCACCAGAGCATTTCGGCCGACCCTCTGACTTGCTTCATCATTGTCGTCGACCGTATCACTTTCCTCATCGTCTTCCAGTTCCTTCTCGTCGCCACGACTATTTATTGCACTCTGACCAGAAATCCACTTATCTCGAAACATTCTGCTTGTATGATGAAGTCCCTCACTGACAGCTGCACCGCTCATATCATGCTTCTGCATCCACTCATACATCATAATGGCAACGTCGACAGAGAGTTCGTCATCTACCTGCCAGCTACTCGGGGTCTGCTAGTGACACATCTGGTGATAAGATGCCCGGCAATGCGTACTTAATAAAACGACACGCTCTCGACTGATTTACGGAGGTTTTCGATTGCCATATCCAGGCTTCTAACTTCATTTCCCTTTGGTACTGGTTGAGATACTTTTGGCCAAGTAGCTGAAAGTGATATGATAGTGATATGATGGGTCTCCAATCAGAGCGTTCTCGTCTTCCGAGCACAAAGACTCGGATGTCGTTTGGCCCATGTCGGCAGGGTTGAAAGGATAAAGCCCAAGCAAGTGTCGTGAAATGAGAAAGAAGGTTGAAGTGAGAAGAAGTTGTATCTTATTATCAAGTATCTAAATAAGACTGTATCTAGTGTCTCCTGCATCTTAGAAGAAAGTGCAGAGGTAGTAGCAAGGGTACGCTTCTTATCAGTATTGCCTTTGCCGTGGGCAACAGTAGGGCATTGATGCGATTGACAATCCTCTGCGGGTACCTCCAATTTATCATTGGACACCTTGAGGGACCCTTCGCTGTAGATCCGCATGATGTGATGACAAGTGTCTCTGTATCCACCCGGTAAGCATTAGTACTCAACGGGACGAGCCGATCCCCACTCGTTCCACTAACTATTTTGAGCTTTTCCGAGTTGTAAGTCCCGAGGTATACAGATAAAAGCAACACAATACCGAATCTATTCTGAATCGGTTGTGGGGATTTCTTTACTCTCCTCTGAATCGAGCACCACTTCTGTTGTCGCGGGTTCGTTTTGGGAAGCACTGTACAACCACTTATCCAGAAGCTCCGACAGCCCAAAGATGAAGAGGCCGATCAGGAAATATCGTAGAATTTGACCGGCAACTTGTCCAGAAAGATGGAGCCAGGCGCGTAACATTAGCCTGGTTGTTTCGCCGACCATTTCCATGGGCCAAGCCTGTATCATCAGCCTGGTTGTATCGGAAATGATTGTGGTGGTTGATTGGGTGGCTGAGTTGAGGTCCGATGTCTGCGTGGTTGATGTCAGTGGAAGGAAGGAAGAGAAAGACCGAGAGGAAGAAAGTAGGAATGACATTTCATAGAGCAACTTAAACGTTCTGTTAGTTGAGGTAGACCAACAGGCATCGGAAGGTTTTGTGCATGCGATCAGATAAGGTTTGTGAAGCTATTTACACTTTCCACAAGGGCATTATGACTCCTTTGCCCACACATGACCTTTTTTTCCAAGCGTAGGCCCTGAGGTATACATTCAAGATCGACACGAAGATAGGTTCATGTACTGGAGTTATGTTGCTTGAGAGTCGTTTAGATTCATCAATGGAAATACCAACTTGATACGCATAATTTACTCACTTTGTGAGTTGAACAATAGAAAGCGTGTTGGCGGATGCTTGTGGCAAGGGCAGAATGGACAGCTTTAAGACTGCAAACATGCTTTAGCTGTCCGAATCAAACTTTCTTCGCCGTATGTTTCTTTTCACGAACTATAGGGTACCTTTCTGTTTGTTTCCCTCCTGGTCTATTTTCAATTCGGGTTAGCTAAACTGTCTCCCCTGCAGTAGTGTCGGCACACTAAGGAGATCGTCCAATCGTAGTCCGTCCACTTTCTTCTTTTGGCCGTCTAGTGTTTCCCTAAAGTAAAACTACCGATTCTAGGAAATGAGACATTTGCAGCTGATGAAATATGAGTGACTTGTTGCCCAACTTGTTCTCTCTCTTTCTTTCTCTACATTTTACCGTCATAATGCGCTGCAATCTCTTCCTCCTAGGTCTTGGCTTCTATGCCGTAGAGTCAGTGGGTGCAAGTCCCTGTAAACCACATGGGTCTAGTAAGTGAACGTTGCGCAAATGTTAGAATCATGGCTGACAGTCTTTGAGCTTCGACCGAAGCAGCAACCATTACCTCTGGTTCAACGACAGAGGCAACAAGCACCATCTTGGAAACTTCTACTATCGCCGTGTCTGAAACGACAGCGACCGTCGAGCTCATCACGACTACCGCCACATCTGAAGACTTTACTACGACCACGACCGCAGCTGAAGACACCACCAAACTGATTGAGACATTTGTCGCAACGACTTCAGATGCAGCCACAACTTCAGAGGCTCCTGCTGGAGAATCAACATATGTTCTGAGTGCCTCCGGAGGTAGTCTCAACGGTGCTCCAGCACATGGCATCGGTCGACAAGGAAGCTGGATCTCGTTCAACCCCGCAATCATCTCTGGTTCCACCATTCGCAAATTTATCATCGACTCCGTTGGACGACTTCAGGACGCTGAGACACAGGCCTACGTCTGCGCATACTATTACGGCTCTCCCAGCACTGCTTCTCCACCTTATGTCACGTTCTGTATGGGTGGTCCAGTTGGCGGAAGTCAAGGACAAGAATATCTCACCTGCGAGATTAATAACGGAAACCTTGCATGCACAGCACCCAGAGTCTTTTGTTCGACTGACGCTAATGAGGAAACTACATGTCCGAGACAAGGAGGTGACCCGTATGATACCTTCTTCACTGGTAGCCAGGACATGTGGAGGATTGGTAGTGGAAGTCCCCCGAACACATCGCCCATCACAGTATCAGTCCGAAGGCAGCGATAAACTTGCACCGGTTAATATCTACTTTATCTGTATCTTGTACCCTAGTAATTCACCACAAGCTTCATTTCATCCATCATTCGATATATATCTTAACTGGTACAGACTATTTACCAATTCCGTTGTACAAGAAAAGGTTGGGAACACCCTTAGTATCCGTAATCTTGTCCTTTATAGCCAGTTCCTTCACTCGTGCCCAGATCTGAGCAGGTGTACGCGGACCCTCCAAAGCAAGAAGGTAAGCGATAACACCCGCAACATGAGGAGCAGCCTCTGAAGTGCCGTCTGCTGTTCGAGACCCTGTAGGAGAAGTAGGCCAAGCAGACAGAATCTCCTGGCCCGGTGCGAAGATGTCACAAGCAGGTCCCCAATTGGAATACTGCCATCGCTGGTAATTCTTGTTGCTGGCAGCCACCGTAATGACATTGGGGTTATTTCCAGGACTTCCATTTGCTGCATCCTGATTCATGTTCCCAGCGGCCGCAACGACGGGAATACCAGCGTCGATGGCCTTCTGCACTGCATCGTTCATGATCTGAGAGGACGTTCCTGACAAGCTCATGTTAATGACAGCCTTGCCAGCACGTTTCTTGGTCACAACGTCATTCACCGTCCAGGCCACACCGGCAAGAACACCGCTAGTGGTACCTGTGTCGTCGCCCAAAACCTGAACATCGACAACAGTGGCCTTTTTAGCAACCCCGTATGTGGCGCCGTTGACGATGGCGGCGACCAGAGTGCCGTGCCGCTTCTGGCTGGCAACGCCTGACGTGTCCGCCCCGAAAACTGCCCGACCTTGGAATTCTTGGTGTTCAAGGTAAATGCCGCTGTCCAGCACATAAGCGAAAACTCCTTCACCCGCCGTCGAGTCGTAAGTATAAGAGGCACTTGAAGATGGGGGTTTGGCGTTGGAAATAGCCGAAAGACCCCATGGTGGGCTTTGCTGAGTGACTTGTGCAGTCACAGTGTAAATGTGCTCAGGCTCTACACGCAAGACCTATATCCTGGTCAATTTCAATCCTCTTACCCACAAGTTATACACTTACCGTAGAATTGGCCTTGATGATCTTAATGGTCTCCTCATCGAATGAGCCCGAGTAACCCTTGAAACCCGGGAAACTAAAGGTCTTGTCAATTCCAGCAGACTCAACACCCCGACGAGTCAAGGCCTCTCGATTGACGTCGGACACCCATCGAGCGTGGAGGTCAAGATCGTCCGTGGGTTTGAGCGCTACGATGAATTTGCCGGGTACGACACCCTTGTCTGTGGGGAGGGCAGCGGCAATTGCGGCGAGGCCGAGGAAGAGGAACTTTCCGTATGACATGTTGGCAGCTGGGTGGAAGGAAGCTGTGCGTGACCAAAGAGTCGATGCGATGTAGTCGAGTTTATATGCATTTGGGAATACGCGGTTATCGTTCCCTTCATTTCATCGACACGAGGGATTGTCACTTCCATTTGCCGTTATAGTACAGATCTCCGTCCCGCCCCGTCTGTATCATCCTTGCAATAACAGCCAAGACTTTATATATACCTTGTCACCTTCTACTTCGGTATTGGCATCCCTGCAGTCTCAAACCAATGCATTGCGACATTACAACCTTGACGCTCGGCATCTACTATTTAGTAGGCACTATTTACAGTTTGTCGAGATGTAGACCCTTACAGGTATCAGGGTCGGGATAAGGTTTCTATCAATTAAACGAACATTTCGGGCATTATAACTGAAATGCATATATGCACCTGCTCCGACTTTGGAAATACTTGAATTATTTGTGGAGCCAAGCCACATGCACTTGTCTACCTCGATGTAGTGCATCTATGGAAAGCTGCTGGAAATTCCAGGTAGGCTCATACTACTTTGAATGACTGACTGACTAACTGACGAGCAGCTTGTTGTGTCAGGTTGGTTGAAGTTGAAGGAGGAAGAAGTTGCCTTGCGTACAGCTTGGCAACTGCTGTAATATATGTGCTATTAGAGTTCAGTAGCTGATACAACTTGTACACCTGACCTTACTGAGATTTAACCTACTGGAGGTTGCTATTAATGATACTTTGAAGAGAAAACTTATCCTAGCCTTGCTGTTTAGAGATACCCTTGCTGTTCATACTACTTTGAAATCTTTCCTTTACCCCCAAAGATTTCGGCCCTTCATGCCACAGGTAATACACCACAACAAACCAGAATTTACCCAAGAAGGTTCATCAATGAGGCACTAGAGACTGACACAGAACCCCCGACTTGGTCCGCAGACATCTTCTGTACCCATGATGGCGCTTCGGGGGTTGGAAGAATATTTCCTCCTTCTTGAAGAGCAGAAACCGGGACGATGTAGGCACTATGTGATGATCAGTTCAGTGTTAGCTTGATGAGCGGATGTTATCCCATACCTAGTATCTACTTTGACCGAACTGAATGCCCTCGCGGCGTCTTTGAACGTTTGCTCAGACCAGTCGACCGAGTCCCTGTACACAAATCACATAAGTTATGGATACGGAGGAAGATCATGCTTCTTTCTGGACTTACATCTTGTTGACTACTATGATGAGCTTCTCTCTTGGGTTCAGCGCACCCCCGGACAGAGCAGCTGAAAGCCTTTGAGCAGATAAACCCCAACTAGATGAATCGGAAGCATCGACGACCCAGAAAGCAACATCTGGTGTTTGGGTTTCTAGATGAAATGGTCAGTATACAGACGAAAAGGGAAGGACACTGGTGACATACCCCGAACAGTAAAGGTTCCAGATGGGGTGTAAAAGGATTGGGTACGTCCGCTTTTCTCAAAGAACGGGACGATGCTCTCATACTGAGTGCATCCCTGACTTTTCAAGTCCCTCAATAGGGAAAGCTCCATCCCGCACTAGAGCAAGCGAGTTAGCATATAATCCAGGCTCGATTACTTAGAATTGCGCCCACCTTGTAGATGAGGCTGCCGACAAGGGTTTTCTTGCCACTGCCATCGTTGCCGAGAACACTGAGATATCTTACACCCATGATTCTGAACTGAATGAAGATGCACTCTGTTGTGGTGTTGTTTTATGCCCAGGATGAATCATGATCGGGCGGGGTAGGGAGAACAGACAGTTTCTCAGCGGGGCACGTGACTATCTTCGTTGCCTCTCCAAAAATAAGAATAAACAGTTATTGAATGGCAAAAGCTATATGTCGCACATGACATGTTACTCCCATCTACAGGTCATTTTCCTATTCCCTCAATCAAGCGGTCGGGGTGCGGTAGATTATGCATACCTAGCGAAAAAGGATCAAACGGGAAATGGGAACGCTAAGCTAGCCTTGGTTCAATGAGATAAAGTGGGGGATGTTTGCATCTGCCACAAACGTAGCATTCAATCAACCTTTGTTTCTTTCCTTGTTCCTTTCTTTCTACTTTCTTTCACTAAACGCCGATTCCATGTTAATCTAAAAGCCAGAGGGAATGCACAAGTGTCTATGATCATCACCCGACAATTCACAAAGGGACTAGGCCTGGCTAGCTACTTACCTACCTCCCCCCTGCGACATTCTTCGTTGTTGGTTGGCTTGTTGGTCGGCATGCATTTCTTCATGACAGGGGCTTCCCCGCAGGCAGGCCTGTCCCACGAGGCTTGCTTTGTCAGATCACACCACTAAAATCTGCAATATTTAAAAGACCATCTCTTCTCAATCGTTGTATTCTCCAGCAGACATACCGACGACTCTCAGTCATCATGAAGCATGTACAACGCATCAAGGCCCGGATCCTCGGGCGTTCAGAGGCGCCTCCTCCTAAGCCGTCGCTCGACGACTCAAGCCTCCTCCCGGACAACTCCTCGAGCGGTGTCACGAAACCGACTGAATCCCGCACTACCACACATGGCCTATCGGAGTTGGTGGATAGTAGGCCGGATGAGGCAGGCCCAATGGACTTTCCAGTAGACATCGTTGCCATTCATGGTCTTAATGGAAATGCAATCTCAACATGGCGGCACCAGCCTGATGGCACTGTATGGCTTCGGGACCTCCTCCCCAATTTCTTACCTGGATGTCGGGTCTACACATATGGCTATCCTTCCAAAATATTTTCTCAATCATCTGAACGCATCCAGGAGTATGCACTCAACCTTTTGATCTCTCTGAGGGACATCCGGGAAGATTCGAATGCCGTAATTCGCTTGCTTCGCTCATTTAACTCTAGTCTGACATTTTCTTTTTAGAGCAAACGACCTATCATATTTGTGTGTCATAGTCTTGGCGGGATCGTCTTCAAGCAGGTGCGTATGTTCAGGAAGAGATGAACACGATACTTACCACATTTAGGCGCTTGTTACTGCTCACGAAAACGACCACCTGTATGGGGACGTGCTGAAGTCTGTCCGAGGTGTCGTGTTTTTGGCTACTCCACACAGAGGAAGTAAATCAGCAAGTCTAGGCAGTATTTGTGGTTCCATCGTCAATAGCTTCGCGTCTACTGGATTAGGACCTAAAACGGTGAGGACTGACTTGCTCAAGACTTTAATATATGACTCGGATGCGCTCCAAAACCTGACCATGTCAGCACGCAACCGTTTGGGCAATATCCATGTGGTTTCATTTTATGAGACTTTGCCTTTACCGATGGGACCACTGTCATCCTCCATGGTAAGTCTCTTTAGTGCTACCCGCCAAAAGCCTTTGACCATGCTTTCTTTGGCAATACAAGCTCACTCCAGGGATAGATTGTCACTCCTGCTTCTGCTACGCTGGGTATCCCATACGAGGAAGTGATTCCCATGCCGGAAGATCACAGAACTATTTGTCGTTTCCCCGGCGAGACTGAAAGTTACATGAAAGTGGCGAGAGCACTTCGAAGGATTGCCACCAACTCCTCGAAAGTCGGCCCAACCTTGAGGCGCACCAGCACGACCTCCTCTAATATCGGTACTCACCCCAGGCCTTATTTCATTGATTAATCACTAACCATCATCAAGTCCTTAGCGACCTGGAAAGAATCTGCATGTCGCTTCTTAGTGATAATGATATCGCGAAGGATGTTGAGCCACCCCCAAAGCCAGTTCCCGGTACATGTCAGTGGATTCGCAGCCACAGCATGTTTGTCTCCTGGGTCGAAAAAGGCACCAATGCTCTCCTGTGGCTTACAGGCCATCCGGGCTGTGGCAAGACCATGCTGTCCTACTCCCTAAGTCAATACTTTGGCGATGCCTGCAACAAGCCCTGGAATGTCCTCATCTATCTTTGCCAGAACAAAAACAAGCAGACGGATGCGAGGGCGATACTCATTGGCCTCATTGTCCAAATCGTTAATCGCCATCGCTCGCTGGTCAGGTATATTCGTTCAGCGTTCGAAAAACAAGGATCAAGCATTATTCAGTCCTTCGCCTCGCTGTGGCGCATCTTTCTCAGGATCTTAAAGGACCCTAAATCCGGACCCCTCTATGTTATTCTAGACGCGCTCGATGAGTGTGAGAAGACATCATGTCATCAGTTGCTCCTTTCAATATCAGAAATGCTCACCGACTCATCTCAATCGATGAAGGGTGCTGGCCGTGTCAAGTTTCTTATTACAAGCCGGCCGTTTTTACACCAATCCTATGCTAATAGTGAGGAAGCCCTTCGATCTCAAATATCGATTGACGACGATCAGACCGGCTATGCTGAGGACCTCCAGACTTTCATCCAAAAACGAATCCACGAGATCTGTCTTAACAGGCAGTTTTCAAGCGACATCAGGGACTTCTTATATGAAGCGATGACGTCTAAGGCCGATCGGACCTTTCTGTGGATTCACATGGTTCTTGCATCGATCGAGAAAAGCTTGCTCACTTCGAAAAATGAATTTCAGAAGATTATCGCCAGCATTCCTGACGACCTTGCCGAAATATATCATGGCTATCTGGAGGCCATACCCTTGGATCATCAAGACGACGCGTCGAAATTGCTGAATCTGCTTTTGGGTTGTTCCAGGCCCCTGTCTCTGGATGAGCTCAACATCGCTTTTACCATGAACTCTTCGTACACTACAATTGAGGAGATCGCTAAAAACGCCCACAGCTCGATCGCTCACACCGTTCAAGGTATTCTTGGTTATTTGGTAAGAGTTACGGGGCAACAAGTGACTTTGGTGCATCAGTCAGTGAAGGACTATCTCCAAGATCAAGACACCGCCAACAGGGATCGGCCTCCTGCAATGCGTATGGTTACTCCACAGGGGTCGGCTCTACAGCTGGCTACTGTATGCATTCAATACCTGCTTCTTGACGATTTTACCGTTGACTTCTTTCCAACGAATGACTCACCTACTTCAATACACCTGAACCCCTTTGGCGGGCTATCCCTCGGTGACTTCGAAGGAGACTTTTGGGATCAAGAAGATACTCAACTGGACGAAAATGTGTCGTTTCGCGATCCCGAGATGTTGCACGCTAAAATCTGCGATTCTTTGGTGTCAGACTATTCATTTTACACATATGCCTCATTGCATTGGGCAGAACACTTTGCTCTATGCGAAGACGATGCACCAGACGAGCTTAAAGATGCTGCAAGGTCACTTCTGGTCCCTGACACAGCGAATTGCCGTAATTGGTTACGCTTCCATCAGACAAAATCTGTAACGCCATTAGAGGAAGACCTCCCGGACCAAAATCGAATCATCCTAGCATCACAGTTCAACTCTTACACTGCTCTGAAAAGTCTCCTCATTGACCTTGAGCCTTCTAACGCCATTAAAGGTCAAGGTCTTTATTGGGCTTCTCGACTTGGCCACAACCGCATCATCACTGCTCTTCTCCAATCGGGTGCTGAGCCTAATAATCGGCACTTGGAGGGACAGTCACCACTCACAGTTGCATCTGAGCATGGCAACCGATCCTGTGTTGAAGCGTTGCTCGCAGACAAGCGAACCAATGTAAATGCGCCGGGCAGAAATGGTCGGACTGCACTTTCGTTTGCCTGCGGAGCTGGACATAGTGACATCACTAAACTATTGCTCGGCCAGAAAGCTTGCAATCCTGATGAACCGGACAACGCAGGAGCAACTCCATTTTTCTGGGCTGTAGGAGGAGGCCACCACTCAATCCTTTCCATTCTAGCAAGGCTTCCCAGTGTTGACATCAACCACCAGGACAAGACAGGACGTACAGCCATTTCATGGGCTTCTGGAGACGGCATGGCCGACACGCTTGTACGACTATTGAAACTCCCACGCATCGATATAAATGCCAAAGACAAAACTGGTAGATCGCCTCTCCTATGGGCGGCAGGAAATGGCTGTACAGAGGTAGTTGAGATCCTCCTCGCAAATCGCAAACTTGACAAGGCGAGCATCGATAACGACAAGAGGAATGCTATATCATGGGCCAGTGCACGAGGGCACTCTGAGGTTCTTCTCAGGCTTCTCGAGGCAGGCTGTCCAGGAGTCGATGCTGAAGATGTCGATGGATGGACGCCATTAGCATGGGCTATTCAAACTGACTCACCCGATACCGTCCATGCGCTTATAAGTGAGGAAAAGGTTCTCATTGAACGACGTGATCTAGGTGGGAGGACTGCTTTGTCGTGGGCTGTTGAGTATGGTCATATGGAAGTAGTCAAGGTCCTACTGAGGGCTGGTGCTGATGCTGGAACACAAAGTAACACGGGCAGGACCCCAGCGATGATAGCTAAGGATTTTGGCAGGGACGACATTGTGGAAGAACTGGAGGCGTATGCACCATAGCGTCATTAACGACAGTATTAAAGTATCTAACATAGATTCTACCTTCGCATCTATCTTTGCTCCACGAGATCCTTTAGAAAGCCTTCTAGTAAATCCTCTCTCCAGAGACTGTAGTGCGTTTCCCCCGGATACTCTTTATAAACCGACTTCGGTAACCTCTCCGCCATATAACGCCCCATTTCCGGCGGCGTATTCTCATCAACAGAGCCATACCATAACCTGACACCCTCATAATCAATATCTTCGACTCGGAACCCCCAAGGCTGAGTATTAAGCTTCATTTCTAACCCATGCCCCGCTCCTCTCTGGGCATATACCTGTCTGAAGACCCTAACAGCCGATTGAAAAGCGCTCGGCCTCTCCAGGATCCTTCGATCAGCTGGTGCGAAACCTTTGATCTGTTCCTCCCAGACTTTCTCCATCTTGGTAATGTCCGGATCTTGCGCTGCTGCGAGAAATATGCTCTCCATATACTCCACGAACCCCTCGTTTTGGTCTTTCCAGATCATCATTATCTTCTGCATTGTTTCGCTTTGACCTGCTAGGCCCGCTTCCCAGGGCCCTACACCAGCGCATATGCCCACTCCTAATAGATCATCTCGAGGTAATGCTTGGGCGCAGGCAAGCGTGTAGCCGGTACCACCGCTGGTTCCCATCATATGATACTTGACCAGGTCAAGATGCTTTATTAGGGCTGCCAAGTCCGCTGGATAGTCTAGAACTTTCCGGTGCGGGTAGAATGTCGAGTGGCCGATTCCTGGTCGATCTGGAGCAATCCAACGAATCCTTAGCCGTTTACCGACGGTATCTTCGAAACCGGACAGCGTGACTCCTGAGTCGGGAGATCCATGAATGTAGATCAACGGAGAGCCATTAGGGTCGCCGTATTCATGGTACCCGAGACGTCTGCCATCGGGTAGCTCAATTGCCTTTCCCACCGCGGTTGAGATAGGTCTGCATTGGGCCTTGGAGGGTTGTGTGAATCGAGATACAGGCCTAGTCGTTGTGACTCGAAGCAAAGTCGACAACGTCACACGGGCCAGAGGTTCCGTCATTGTGGACATATGAAAGACTTAGATGAGTCAAACGGGGAGTTGAGTCCTTTTATTGGGGGCGATATGACGATATTGCTTACATATCACGTGTTGCGACCACAATATGAAGGATCGCCATGGCGGGGAACCTAGCCATCTGCCGAGAGGGGTTTAGAGGGGTAACCTAGAGGGTATTTTGTTATAAACCTGGGCTTGGAACCTGCGAAATATGCTTGACTTCTCACTTCAATTAACCCTGTATCAGCAAAGTCGTCCGAGTTCCAACATGGTCCAACGAATTGACATCGACCAAGGCTGGGAGTTCAAGCAATCTAGCAATCTGAACGATGGCACTGCATCATCTTACCTCCCTGTCGCACAGTTCCCTACGGTCGCTCATATCGACCTTTTACATCACAAATTCATCCCGGATCCTTACATTGACATCAACGAGTTGGAATGTCTTTGGGTGAACGACGCAGACTGGACTTATCGCACCGAAAAGCTCGAACCAATCGCTCTTAAAGGCTCAGAGCGCGCAGTTCTTGTATTCGAAGGTCTTGACACTGTTGTTGACGTCTATCTCAGCGATAAGCACATCCTCTTCAGTGATAACATGCATGTCACTCAGCGAGTGGATGTCACCGATCATCTGCGGGGAAGAGAAGACGCTTCTGTTCTTGAATTGAGATTCAGATCTGCTCCTGCGTATGCGCGCTCTGAACTGGACAGAATTGGTTACAAGAGACTGCCAACTGGTCGGGCTGTCAACTTTGGAGGACCGGAAAGATTGTTTGTTCGGAAGGCTCAGTATCATTGGGGCTGGGACTGGGGTCCAGCGATAAACACCTCTGGACCGTGGAGGCCGATTTATCTGGAGGTCTTTGAGTCGCGCATTGCCAAGTTCTTGACCGCTCAGACTGTCGCTGAGGATCTTTCTTCGGCGGAGGTGACTGTGAAGGGCAAGGTTGAGAATTCGAGTGACATTGACCAGATTTCTGTTCAGTTGATGGACGACGACGCGACAGTGGTGGAGACTGACGTCAAGATATCATCTGATGGGTCTTTCGAGTATCGACTCAAGATAGACAACCCAAATCTGTGGTATCCGTTCATGTACGGAGAGCAACATCTTTACACCATCAAAGCGACCATACCAGGCCATACAGTCAACAAAGCCATCGGAATAAGACGGCTCCGTCTTCTACAGCATCCACTCAAGGACCAACCCGGTACTTCTTTTATCTTCGAAGTCAACAACATCCGTCTTTTCTGCGGAGGCTCATGCTGGATCCCCGCCGACTTCATGCTTCCAAGAGTCGTTCAACGGAAATACGAAAACTGGTTCCGTCTCGTGAAAGAAGGCAACCAAACCATGATTCGCGTCTGGGGTGGCGGAATTGTCGAGGATGACATGTTTTACGACATTGCCGACCGGCAAGGAATTTTGGTATGGCAAGATTTCTTGTTCGCTTGTGGCAATTATCCTGCCTCACCAGAGTTTGTGGCGAATGTCAAGAATGAGGCAGAGCAGCAGGTTGAGCGCGTGGGACATCATGCTTCGCTTGTGCTTTGGTGTGGGAATAATGAGGATTATATGTGTGCTGATCAGGATCGTTGTTGGGATGTTGATTATAGTGATACGACTGGTCCTTGGGACAAGACGACGTTTCCGGCTCGAGAGATTTATGAGAGGACTCTACCAGGTGTCATCGCTGCTTCTGGAACGGATGTTCCGTATTGGATCAGCTCTCCATACGGTGGGGAAGAGTCTAACGATACGACCATTGGAGATACCCATTGTTGGGATGTTTGGCACGGCAAGCTATCGCCATACCAAGACTACAAGATATACAAATCACGCTTCATTTCCGAGTTTGGCTTCGAATCAGCACCTAGTCTCAAAACTCTCCATCGCGCTATCACAGACCCCAAAGAGCGTCACTCCCAGTCTCGAACGTTTGACGCCCACGACAAAGGCCCAGGTCATGCAAGACGGTACCCAATGTACATGGGTGAAAACTACCGATTCCGCATGAATCCCCTCAAGGATTTCGTCTATTGTTCACAGTTCCTCCAAGCGGAAGCATTAGCGTATGCTTATAATCTTTGGCGAAGGGAGTTCAGAGGGCCAGGTCAAGAATATTGTGCTGGTGCGTTAGTCTGGCAAATGAATGACATCTGGCCTGGGAGTAGCTGGGCTCTTGTTGATGTCTACCAAAAACCGAAACCTGGTTACTATGTCACGAGGAGAGCTCTGGCCAAGACTGTGTTGGGCATGGAGCGTGTTGTTACTGAGAAACCGCCTTATATCACGACGGGATATCTCGATGAGAAGAGCAAGTTGGATGTCTGGGCCGTTAATGGTGAGCTTGAGGACCGTGCTGTGATTCTCGAGTTGAAGGCTTTTGACATCGAGAGCGGGAAGCAGGTTGAATTGGTGCACGAGTATAAGAAGGAATATGTCCTCAAGGCCAACCAGACGACCGAACTCCTTGCGGGCATGGAAATCCCGAATCACAGAGAATCTGTCATCGCAGGTTATCTAACCGACCCAACTGCCAAAACATTCCTGGACCAGCAACTAGCAAGATGGATAAGCTGGCCCGAACCACTGAAATACATGCGCCCATGTCCCAACCTCAAAATCACAACTAAATTGTGGGGTCACAATTCCAGAGTCATCCTCAAGACAAACGCACCAGTCAAAGGCGTTGTAGTCAGCGGCAAGTACAGAGGTGCTATTGCCAATAACTTCATGGGTGGCTATGACGCTACGTTTTATGATAACTTCATCGATTTGGTACCTGGTGAGGAGGTTTACGTTAAAGTGCGAGGTGTGTTGTTTCCGGATGAGCCTGTTACTGTTAGATATCTGTATGATTGGGAGCTGGAGCCTGGTTTCGAGCTGTAGAAGGGACAGGACAGGACAGTATTTCGAAGGATTTGGGGTTGGCGCGAAATATTGTCGGGGTGGGCCTGAGAAGTCACTAACGCAGATAACGGAATTCAAACGAAGAATTATGCCAGGCATGACAGCTGCAGTGGTTGTGATTGGAAATTGAAAGCTGACTGCATTGAACACATCTTTATCTCGGCCGAGCCATGACTAGTGATTACTCTGTTTTGACCAGGACAGTGTTGCGTTGACAATGAGTCACTAACCGAGTCAGATTTGTTTTGAACAATGGTGGATATACCGTCGAAATCCTGCCTTTGGTAATGCGGGTTGTCTGGAGGTAACTGGCATGATTTAAAGTAGTTGGTGGTTACCTAATCAGCTGGTAGATGGTCGAGGTTATCATGCCATCTCTTTATGCGCCCTCATCTGTCATCAAGACGGGCGCTGCTATTGATGAGAAAGGCTGTGAAAGGTGTTCAAGGTGCTTAAGCTGGGTACCAGGTAGCAAGCAACGTCGAGGATGTTGAGTCAGAGCAGATAGTTCCAGATTTTCCAATTTGGTAGATTTATCATCCTCATTGGTTACCTATCCTAGTCCGAATCCTACAGTTTAGAGTTCACTGTTTTTCTAGAATCCTTCTCGAAGGAAGCGGCTCGGGAATGGCAAGAAACTTTAACCCTAACTCCGGCAGTTGTTCTCCACTCAAGTTCCATCGATGACGACAACCAAAGAGCACTGACCATGAGGAGATCATTCAAAAACTTGAAGTAATCCGCAATTCCATTGAATTCTCAATTCCGTTTCATAAAACGTATCTAAACTATCCATCATGTCGAATCAAGGTCACTGCAACTGTGAGAGTATCAAGGTGGAGTTGGCGCCTGAATTGCAGAAGGACACCCTCTCATGCTTTTGGTTAGTGCTGACCCTGGTCTACCTATAAGTGTACCGGCAACTGGAACTGACGTATTTTTCCACAGCTCAAACTGTCAGCGCGCAGGCGGATGTACGTAGCACTACACCCGGCAACTATCGAATTGATCAGCTGACAAAGACAGTGTTCGCGCCCAACTACGTCGTTGATGAAGACAAGGCCAAAATCACCGACTCAAATGGCACCTTGAAGACGTTCACTGCAACAGCTCAGTCAGGCAACAAAGTCGAGGTACATAAGTTTTCTTCTTGAATAAGATAGGCCAACTGACAGCTTTTAGCGCTCCTTCTGTGGTGACTGTGGAAGCCCTGTGGTCACGCGTACGCCCAAATATCCTGGAAAGGCGATTATCAAAGCTTCTTTGTTTGATCAGATTGCTGCTCCTACCGCTGAGTCGTTCACGCAGAGACGACCTGAGTGGCAGAAGCCTGTTGATGGTGCTCAGCAGCTGTAAAGTCCTGGCAATAGAGATTAGGCGTTTTAGGTGATGTCGCTGAGATGAAATACATGGCAAAGCCGACCTGGTCATTGAGAGAGTTTCAAGAGTGTAAACATAAAGCATATCAAAATTCAGTCGGAACTACGTTATGCTATTACACCTAGCTATGCTAGTTACTCTAACCAAAATTAATGAAGTCCATCTTGTGTGGTGATATTCCTCTGTACTTCATTGCATCTACCAAAGTTCTGGGTGCCGACAAAACTACCCTGGAGATCTCCACATAGATACGGAATCTGGTCCTGACATATTACAATCCGCTCTATGACAAGATACTCATCGCCAGAATGATTGATTTGACCAGACGTCAGTTATGGATCTATCCTGCATCCCCCATAGCCTGTAATCTTCTTTCGCCGGCCAGCACAAAGGCTAAAAGTGTGTTCAGCTGACGATCATATGATGACGCTTCAAACCTATTAGCCTGATTGACTCGGTCAACGACGTCTCTTATTTCTTTCGATTCGAATGTAAAGCATTATACTAATCGACGTGTAATATCCGTATTGCCGTGGTAGTATTATTTGTAAATATTTGGGGATCATATTACCCGGTCCCCAAGGCCGAGACTGCATGATCGGAACTTGTCCCAATTCGGCAACCGGAGCTTCATCCTCCGCGCCGATCGGCACTGACCGCCAGGCACTGCTACATACAAGCTTCCGGGCCTCACAGAGACGTTTGCGGGGAAAGGTTATTAGGCTGTTGATTTAAGCGGTACTTGGCCGGGCCCTTGGCTCTTGACAGCTCCAGGTTATTATCGTATAGATGGGGTCATGCAAGGAACATGGGGAAATAAACAGGCTAACGGAGGCGACAACAGGCTGTTTATCGAATGACTTGTTATTCTGCCAAGCCGGTTAATAACCCCTGTCCATATCCCCAAGTTTAATGCGTCTGGGGTATAGCGACATGTGAAACGACTAGAATATGTTTAATTTAGCCGATGGGCTTCAAGGAAATTGCCACGGAGTCATTCAAGTCATGATATATAATGCGGCTTCGCATCTAGCAAGTATTCTTTTCTTCTTAGCAGGCAAGTCTTGTTTCTCAAACTTCCAGTTGCAAAGATGCGTTTCAGTGTCCTCCCCGTGGCCTTGGCCCTTTTCAACGGTCTGGCTGTTGCCAACCCCGTTCCGTAAGTTCTCAAACATCACTTCATATTCTAGAGAGTTACTGACTTCTCCAGCGATGTCGAACCTCGTCAGGCTGCTGGCCTTCACAACGCCATGAAGGCTGCTGGCAAGAAGTACTTCGGCACAGCCGTCACCGTCCGCAGTGACAGTCAAGAGAACGCCGTTCTCAACACCAAGGGCGAGTTCGGCTCTCTCACCCCCGAGAACGCCATGAAGTGGGAGGCCATCCAGCCTAACCGCGGTCAATTCAACTGGGGACCCGCTGACCAGCACGCCAACGCCGCTACCTCTCGCGGCATGGAGCTCCGTTGCCACACTCTGGTTTGGCACAGCCAGCTTCCCGGTTGGGTTGCCAACGGCAACTGGAACAACCAGACCCTGCAGGCGGTCATGCGCGACCACATCAATGCTGTCATGGGCCGTTACAAGGGCAAGTGCACACACTGGGATGTCGTCAACGAGGCTCTCAACGAGGACGGAACTTACCGTGACAGCGTCTTCTACCGTGTCATTGGTGAAGCTTTCATTCCTATTGCTTTCCGTATGGCTCTTGCTGCCGACCCCACCACCAAGCTCTACTACAACGACTACAACCTCGAGTACGGTGGTGCCAAGACCCAGGGTGCCATTCGCATTACCAAGCTGATCCAGTCCTACGGTCTTCGCATCGACGGTGTTGGTCTCCAGGCTCACATGACCAGCGAGAGCACTCCCACTCAAAACACACCTACTCCTTCTCGCGCCAAGCTCGCTGAGGTTCTCAACAGCTTCACCAAGCTCAATGTTGATGTTGCTTATACTGAGCTTGATATCCGCATGAACACTCCCGCTACCCAGCAGAAGCTCCAGACCAACGCTGATGCTTATGCTCGCATGGTTGGTTCTTGCATGGACGTTAAGCGATGTGTTGGTGTTACTGTCTGGGGTATCTCTGACAAGTACTCTTGGGTTCCCGGTACTTTCCCTGGTGAGGGTTCTGCTCTGCTCTGGAACGACAACTACCAGAAGAAGCCCTCTTACACTTCTTCCCTCAACACCATTCGTGGTCAGAAGTAGATAAGCGTTAGTATATAGCTTCATTCATGTAAATAGCTTTATATCACAATACATATCAGTTTTATCTTACAGTTCTGGACGGTAATCCACTTTGAATGATAGAGGAAGTCATAAATTCACCAGAAAGCCTTTAGGATCAGTCTTCTTTTCTTTTCTTTTCTTTTCTTTTCTTTTCTTTTCTTTTATTTTTTATTTTTTACTATTTTCGAGTTTTTCCGAGCCGTAAGTCCCCAATATACATATCAAATTAACACAAAAATAATCGCAGATCTTGAACCTAAATGCTTTAGCATCCATCACTCACGTACCTCCCGACATCTTCACTTCCTGCCCCAAATTACATGGCATCCTCACTCTAGCCCTTCGATGGACTAAGATCCAGAATATCCATTCTCTTAACAAGGACACTTGGTGTAGACCCATTTTCCAGAAATTCGTCGCGTGCCTTCTCCATCTCCGAAGCCAGGTTCAACAAAAAGGTCCGGTTCTTCGAGGTTGCATTATGTGTATTACGCTTCAGGACGTGATACGGTGTCCAGTTATCATGGATCGATGCCCAGTCATTGATTGGCATCCTTGGGTCTGCTCCCTTGTTGATCAGAGACAGCACAAACTCTTGCAACTTGGCGTGAAAGATTTCTGCATGCTTTGGATGTCGGTAGCCAGATTCAATGGCGTCAGTCTCGCCAGTTACGAAGGCGCTGTTGATTTGGTCGCAAACGTTAAACAATAGTGTTTCGCCTTTGTCTCCGACAGCAGAGTTGATATCTGCGCCAAGGTCGATCTGTCGGTGGAGGACCAGACGAGGCAGGCTTACGTAGTACTGTAGAAAGTAGAGACAGTTAAAAGCGTTGAAGGAAGTGTACAGTAATCTGTCCCTATCGTCTTGAGTTCTTATCCCAACAGCAATGAGATTCTTAGATTCTGCTCCTAGCTCGAGGCTGTGCTGCATCCATGCGTAGTTGTGACCATGCACCTAAGCGCTGTTAGCATTTGGGATATTTTACCGTGGCAGTTGACATACCTCGTCCAATCTGTCCCATAGTTGCTGCACAACGTCCCGCCACATTGGTACATTATCCGGGTGATCGATATGACATTGAGGCGGTGGGAACCTCCTATTCATAGAGTCAAAAGGCAAGTTGAGAACAATAGCATCTGATCTGCTTATACCGCTTCCTTGAGCTATCAGATATTTGATAGTATCTAGGAACTGCGGTTCTTGCAGCTGAGCAAGACCCCGTTTGTAAAGTAGCACCTCGACCATAGAATACGGAAGGCACTAATCGTCCGACGAGACGTTAAGCCACGTGGTAGTCCCGAAGTACCATCGATCCACAGCTTCATTTCGCTGAATATCCGCACCGTGACTGGTGAAGTATTCGATACCAGCTATAGGGTCAAGTTCCGTCTTGGCGGAGAAGTCGGGGATGGCCTCCAGATATGCCATAAGTGGGGTGATGTTAAAGTGATCGATCCTTTTCCAGTGGTGTCCCATGGCTGGGGACTTTTGATTGATATCAACCCCGTGATGTAAGCATAGATCCAGCATCTCTGTAGACCCAGATCTAGCCATATACTTTGCCGCTGCAAAGATAGGGACGTGGCACGGTCGCCGATACATAATGCGTGTCATTTTATTTTTGTAGTGCCGTACAGCAAAGGTGGTTTGAAGCGGTTGCTCTTCAACTACCCCGTTGATATCAGCACCCTTCTCCATCAGCATGTTGACGACATCGCTCTTGCCGTGGTCGATCGCCGATGATAGCGGAGTCGAATAGCTCGTCGTATGAAGTGTCATTTCGTTCGGATTCTGAATTATTGATCTCAGTATACCGACGGGTGCACCGGCACGGACAAAGTCGCCAAAAGACCAGATGGATCCTTTGGTATTGAGTACCCAACGGCCGAGTTTTGCCCTCGTCAGCGCCTCTAGCATCTTCGGTGGCTTTCTACTAATGCTTTTGAAAAGATGGTTTAAAATCCTGATCCTGTCTTTGTTTCCTAAACCCTCGAAAGTAGCGCCCATTTCGAGCAAAGCATCCAATGCTTTCGCATGGTTCCGTTTTATCACGATGCGTAGAGTGGACACATGTCCAAGTCGGAATCGTGACCAATTGTTGGCATGTGATTCGGAATTTACCTGACGGTTGGGCTCTATTCCCGTTACAAAATTTGGTTCGCCGTCGCGTGCTATAGCGGCACGAAGAACATCCACGTCGCCTTTCTTGCACGCCCATCCCTTGGCATGGTTCAGAGCAGCGGGGTGGCCAAATAGATGGTGGTTGATACGATTGGACATGTACTTGTTCGTTCTCCAAAGGTTGATGACTGCGTCGGTGGGCAGGTTGTCCAGAACGCATTCGAGTAGCTCTGATGGTAATAAGTCGAAAAAGCCCGACATTGTGACAGTATCAAATAGAGTGAGTTTAGACTTGGACACAGGAACTGAGGACTCTGAAGTTAAATATCTCACCAGGTGCGATGCTGCCTAAAATTGTCCCAAAGTGGTGATGCTGACTCACTCTGAATTTCTATGCATCTAAGTGGGGAGTGTATATGCATTCTATCATACTCCACCATTTATACCGCTCAACCTTTGCCGAGCGTCTTGTGTGAATGTGTGCCAGTAACCTCCCTCTTGCTCCAGTTCATCTAAAATTACAGACAGTTCCATCAAATCGCCAAGACAATCGGTACCTGCTGAGGGCTGAAGTACCTCGGAGAGAGTGTTGATTGCTGTAGCTAATGGCCACGCAAGGAATGTCGCTTGAAGTGTAAATGGGTTACCCTAGTAAAGTGCGAGGAAAATGGTTAGCAGGCTAAAAGCCTTTTCGATGGTACATAGAGGGTTGTGGACTCACTTCCATCATACGAGTTCCCCAGCTTGCTTTGAGGACATCAACAATGTGCTTGGCGGTATCCTGACGATTTGATATTCTCTCCATGCCCATTTCATGCGTCTGTCGGCTCTCATAGCTCTTGTCATTTAGAATAATGCTTATGGCACCCATGTTAAGATTGGTGGTCAATGTAATGGGATCCCACGATAACATTTCTTCCTCAAAGATCTCCTGCATGACAAACATTCTGTCGCGAAAGCAGCTCTCAAGGGCAGTGAAACGTTCAATTGAGTCGTCAGTTTTATTGAGAGACTTCATGGCAAGATCGACCATCAATAAGCACGCGCAAAATGGGGATACATCTGTGGTTAGCCTGCCTGCATTGGCGAGGAAGGGCATTTCCAAGGAACAGAACTCTGGGCCAAGCCGACCTGGTGAGGGCAGCTTGACGTGGAAGGACTGGCCCGTCGTCAGTCGTGTACCAGGGAATTTGTGCATAACTTACAGAAACTGGCCCGAGATGGGACTCCATTCCCGACCGTGTCTTGATATACGTCTCCCAGACAAACAGTAACCAGAAGGAGCGTCTTCTCTCCTCCAACAGACACTGATCGTCGGTGATGGGCAGGGAAACATGTAAGCCAGGGACGATATCACCAACGCCTTGTAAGCCATCCATACGATGCAACCTCAATACGCTCGAAAGTCTAATGGCGCGCCCGAGAGTCATCCACGCTCTTGTAATATTACTCGACATAATCTCATACCGCATCAACAACAAAAGTGCCTGGAAGATGTTCAAGCTTGAGAAGATTGTGGTATCAGAATCCATCTCGCAGTCTTCTATCTGGCGACGAACCATATTATACAGATCTTGGCGTAGGTGCTGATAATGGCTTGACATGGCTGCGCTGAGTAATGCCACCGAGTATCTGAGAGCAGAAATTGACTTTGGGGGAGGGTTTGCTGAGAGTTCCGCTAGAAAACGGGTTTCGGATAGAATGGGCATTGAGTTATAGACGTATCTGAAGAAATACCGATACCTGGTAAATATTAGAATTTGGACTCTTGGTGCTGAGTTGGCTGACATACAACTCGGGAAGGGTTTGCTCCAATGATGTTTCTGGCTGGGTGGGGTAACTTCTAGGTAGTCCATTTTCTTCAACAGGTTGCGTCGTCATATCAGCCCAAGGCATCGTTTGGGACATTTCAAGCAATGGATCAGATGGCCAGGTAGATGTCAGGATGCTCGGGTCAATGTGAGCGACGGACTGCAACAGAGCGTCATTGGGAGTATCCCAACGCAACTTCTCTACCGAGTCAAGGTCAAGCAGTTGATCAAAGCCAAGATCTACATCCCCAAAAGTGGTGCCTTCACCCAAATAGGCCACTTCTTGTTGGATGATAGCTGTCTTAGGCTCCGAGGGTAGTACGTTACTATCAGTACTGGTTCGAGGTAATGGCATCAGCAATGGCAGTCCCGTGTCTGCTCCCAACGGCGTAGCATCCTGGCTTCTTGTGCCCAATTGAGCTTCAGCTCTCTCTGTAATATTTCAGTCTTCATACCATCTAATTACACATCATACATACCTAGTCTTGTTTGTAGGTCTTGAACCTGCCTACTCAAGTTCGTACTAGCTGGAAACGTGTCGTAGCTGCATCGCTCATTGAGACGCACGCATCGACTACAATATGGCTGAGCGCGGTCGCATTTGACCTTTCGATCTCTGCAAGTCACGCATGCTTGCCTTGTTCTTCTAGATCCCATGATGTGAGTGTTGGAAGTGGTCTAGCCGAGGAGGTATCTGGACGACAATGGTGTAAGTGTAAGGGAGAGACTTGTGGCGGCAGTTTGCTCATGCAAGTTGGTGATTGGCACGCTTATCTCACGTGATGATATGGCTGGCAAGCTTTTTACTGGAGGGAGTCTGTAATTCTCCAATTTCTAGACTTCGATAACTCGTTCACTACTGGTCATCTGCAGCGATAATTCGCGTGATGTCCCAGTCAGCTACCCTTCTTATATTACTCTTTGTTCGCCTATCCTACTCCGACCCGAATTCTCAAAGTCTGGGCTAGATTTCCCTTCCTACGTATCCTCTACCCACCCTATGAACATCCAAGCTACTTCCCTCCCAAGCGAACTCTCTGGTGATGCTAAATTAGATCGATTACAAAAGATGGCACATTTATGGGTTTTTGACCTACAGCAAGAGGAAGCGAGAAGACAAAGCTGATAGCTGCAGCAATCATGAACAGCAACCAGACACATCGAATAGCTGCAGTGATACTGGTGACAACAATAGACTTCTCAACCTGAGACAACGATTGAAACGCGTGGCTGCTTGTCCCGGCGATGAGTTCCGAAACTTGACCCCTGGGTAGATTTGGGAGGGCTTTGCCGACTTCTGCGATGGCTGTATTCTGGAAGATAGTGCCACACAGTGAGAGAAAAAGGACCATCCCAAAGTTTTGCGCTGAACAGTTTTAGCTTCGCACTCATTTGATGTAAAATATGAACAGCTTACCAATTGTCATGACCGCTACCGCGTTAGAGACTTCCTGAACTGGTACGAGTGACTGCAGAATGGTAAAGCCAATTACCACGTAACAGCCCGCACCAAATCCGATCATGATACTGTATCCGTAAATATTGGCATTGTTCGTATTCTCATCAATGGTATCTGAAACCCGCATCAGCTATATGTTTGGCGTTCGTGTAATGGGGATCGAGAGTACACATGAGTGCAGTACCAACCAATACCAAGACGCTGCCTCCGATATACCAAGGTGAAAAATACGGTGTTACGGGGAGCAGCAAGCCCGAGACAATGGTGGCAACGATCATAGAAATAACGAGCGGGAGCAGCCGTACTCCGGCGTCAAGAGGTCCATCGCCCTGTTGAACGTGTGAGTTTCATGATTGTCTATTTGCGACCAAAGAGCACTCACACGAATGAACTGAAAGTATAATGGAATGTAGTAAGTAATGGTCTAGACAAAGTCAGCATTCTTCTCAGTGGGCAGCTGGTCCGATTCTTACCAAGATAATTCCTCCAGATAAAAACACCTGCAGCTGCAAGTTCATCACAACAGGCATCTTGAGGAAATGAGCCGGCCACAATTGGTTTTCCTTGGAGATTCCAGGATGAAATCTTAGTAAGAGAGCGGCAATAACCAGAAGGATCCCAGAGAGTGTCCAGAAAGTAATCTCGGCGCCAGAATGCCAACTGTAAAGTGTGCCTCCGAATGATATAGCCATTATCAGAAATGTTGAGCCAGACAAGAAGGTAAATGTCATGGGCCAATCCATCATCTTGAGTTTGCCGGAGAGAGACTTTCCTGGTTGAGGATCGATAGAAGGAAAGAGGAATAGGTATGCTGGGCAGAAGAGGGCGCCGACGACGAGGTTGATATAAAATCCCTGGCTTTGTTAGTGTGATCACAGATCATAATCAGTATGGCAAAACTTACCCATCGCCAAGTAGCACTACTTTCAGCAAATGCACCACCAACCTAAACAAGACGTCAGTATCTCCTCCACGAATGGAATCCTTCAAAAACATACCACAGGCCCAAGAACAGTCCCAATCCCCCAAACAACCGTACTACCCGCCATGTAAGCCGCTCTCTCCTCCATACTGGTACATACAGCAACATATGTCAATGTACCGGCGTACATACCCGCACCGCCAACTCCAGCAATGACCCTTCCCAGAATCATCGCATTCATGTTCGGAGCAGCTCCACATACGGCACTTCCTACTTCGAAGAGCAGGATATTGGCTAGATATAGGCTTCGAATGGAGAAGATACCGTATGCTTTGCTAAGGGGAAGAACGACCATTGTGCCGAGGGCGAAACCGGTTCCGACCCAGGGGAGAAGTTCGATTTGGGTGAGGTCGTGGATGATGGCCGGTTGGATGTCGGCGACCTGTGGGAATTATGTTGTCAGGAGCTTGTTAAGCTGGGTAGGTAAAGGGAGGATGACTTACAATGGTGTTGTCCAGTGCGAACAGGAATGTTGTAGAGAGCATCGCCGTGTAAGAAAGTGCCCACTGCAAGGTCAGTGACATGAGGCTGAACAGTTGTCTCACACTTACCTTCCATCCGTGAAGGTCCCGTGGGCTTTTGTCGCTTTCTCGGCTCGCATAATCCCCGACGTATTTTTCTGCATGAACTTGTGCTTCTGCGTTATTATGAGTTGTTTCGTGGGTGTGGATCTGTTCCATTGTAGCTATTGCAAAGGATCGATTGGCAGAGGTTGCAGTTACGATTTATCAGTTCGCTAAAAGAGCAGGATATGAGATTATAGGTTTAACAGAGATTTCAGCAAAAAGAACCCGCTTGTTATTATATTACAATGAGTAGTAGTAAGTTACGCAGTTCTCGGCCGACGGTTGACGTTGATTGGCTGGCTGGCCTTTTTTTGTCGTCGGCCGAGGGTGAACTATGATTGGCTGTATGTATCAAGCCTCAATCACCTTAGGCCTTCAGAGATATTTCATGGCGCGTCAGAGGCGGGGGACCGAGTACAGATCGGTATTAGGAAGAACATACGTCCGTAAATATGGCCGTAACCAGCTGACTGCAAGTAAGCAAATATTTCATTACCTGTTGGCTCTTTACCATCGTTTCTCGCGTCACTGCATTCAATATGGAGCATGTCAATAACCAAGACAAAAGCGACCATGGTGAAATCGACCGTGGCGAGTCCCATGGAGAACGACTATTCAAGTACACATTCGACGAAGGGCGACAAGAGGCACGATTCCTAATCTTTAGAGGACTCCAGCTCATGAACATCTTCAACTTGCAGAATGAGTTAGCCAAGCTCAAGCATGAAATCATAACCACGAAGACTGTAACGCCCCAGCAGACCGAATCTCTTACTAAAGTACTGCATAATTACAGTGAGTCCACAACCAACTACATCCGCAAGACATGTGAATTTACTCAGCCCCGCCAGCAAGCTCGATCCGCGACTATGAATACTTAACGCGCCTAACTCCAATAACTGGCTCCCAAGCTCGTCGTGGCCGGCTCGACCTTGAACGTGTGTTTGGCGATGAGTCCTACCATTTCACCGATGAAGGTCTTGGATATCGGCGCTTCGCTGACCCTTCACTCCTTCCAACCGACAGCGTCAGAGACCTTCTAAAACGCTACCTCCCTCGCTCAGTAGCCTACACGAAATACGACGTCCTCAATCGCACCGACGAGTATTTCGCCGGTGAACCGCCTGAACAAGTCTCAGATTTTGTCGACAAACTAGCGAGGTTCTTAGTCGCGTTTCTTGGCGGGGCGATGCTCATTGTACCAATGATGATCATGAGGTTGCCAACGGTTACTATTGTGAAAAGTTTAGTAACAGCAAGCATTTCAGTGTTGCTCTTTTCTGGGGCTTTATCGGTCTTCTTCAAGGCGAGTAACACAGACACATTGGTTGCGACGGCGACTTATGCGGCGGTCCTAGTTGTCTTTGTAGGAGTTTCTGGGTAGGAGAATGAGTTGAACTGGAAGTTTGAAGAAGCGCCATGACCGGACGCAAGTGTACGATTGCGAATTCACCAAACAGTTGGCGTTGCGGGTCCAAGGACTTAGCATAACTCGAATTAATCCTCAAACAATACCAACATTCTTATTCTCAAGTTATTTCACAAATTTCAGTGCGTCTGTCTCAGACTAATATCCCACCACAAGTGATCCCTTCAACTCGCATCTGCATGGTGTTCCTGTGTATTTGAGGCCTTCAACGCCTCCAGTTCCCCGAAATAAACAGTGTTAAATCTGTCCCAGATCCTCCGAATCTCTCTTTCCAAGTCTATGATTACCCTGAGAAGCTTTTCGTAGTCGACATTTCCTCTGTCTCTCCATCTCATGCCAGTCTTTAGCTCGGCAAGTACAGTGTCATTAAAAGCTTTTTCCAAGTCTAAGAACGACTTTTTTGCTGTACCTATTGTTCCCAATTAAGGTTAGATGTGCTACCAACTCCAGATAAGGCTGTCTATAAGAGCATGTGGAAAGGAAAGAGGTTCATACAAAGAGCTTTCTGCAACGTCGGTCCCTTTAACACAAGGTCCTGTCCATTGACATCTTCCGAGTGGTGTGAGACTTCCCCCTTCCCAAGGCATTTTTCCATTTGGGTTAACGCCACATCAACATTATAAGCTTCTTGTGAAAGCTTCACTGGTCCCACGGCAAAGATGGATCGCTTAAGACGAGCAATTTCGAAAAGAATGCGGCGCGCAAGAAATATTGCGGCCTTAACGGTGGACAAAACATCGTCGATGTTTAAAGATACGCATGACCTTTTTGACATATATGGGCATGTCGGCAACTGAGAAATTTCATCGAGGCAACCTTTGGGGGGGACTATAGGCGAGTTATCGGATGGAACATAAGAAAACATTTTTATCAATGGCTCGAACAGTGAGGATAGGTCAAATGCCATATGGGAAAATGGGGTCTGGCTGGGTGAAATATCGAGGCCACTGATTGTCACCTACATGGGAACCAAAGGAACTCAGGGCTAAGCATTTCAGCTTCCATTTAGCTCAACAAAGGTGGACGAGCCAGGACGCCTTGTCAACGCCACCTCGCAAGACGCACGCCACCCCCGCACTTGCTTACTGCTTACCTCACTGCTGCCACTTTGTATCTCCGTTATCGATAGGCAAGACTCACTATTCTGATCATTTGGTGCTGTACTCAGACCTCAAGAGTCAAGCAATAGGGTAGGCAGCATCGAAAGGTGGATTACATAAGAGAATGATCCCTGTAAAGTAAGAATTATTATTTATGGTCTAGCTTGCTTATATAGTATTAACCGATCATGGGATCATCGACTTTACCGGGAAAATAGATTGCATAAATTTCTCTATATTAGATGCTATCAATCTTAACACTGGAACCATTGCAGCAAATGATCTTGACAGGAAAGTTTCAAGGTGGATCTGTCGAAGCGGGTCTCGAATGACAGACGGGGTTTTTCATCTCCGGATCTTGAAACAGCCTCTCAAAAACGGAATTGGCCCGCTTTAGCCGAGTCCGTCGCAATGCCGGAGCGTCAATGCCCGTGTCATCCATTTGGAGACAAAAACTCCTCAAAGTGGTACTCTACCCAACTTGCATCTCCGCATCGTGCCACATGGCACTAATGCCGGCCAACTTCTCGGCTGTTATCAGGTAAAGGTTGGAAATAACCGTCGAGAAACTGGGGTGCAGCTGATGTTTAATGAGCCAAGGACCACAATGGACAGGGGTCTGCGACTTTAGCCTGAAAGGATGGTTCTGTTTCAGAAGATCTTCCGATGACTTTGGTTACATCTAGATTGGGTCTATAGCCAGGATTTAATATTGAGGTCAAGATATATAAAGTGAACTTGGCACCAAACATTTCCTTCTTGGCAATCCATCCACTCTTTGTTTCTCAACACTTCACCTGTACATATCCCAAAATGAAGTCTTTCATCGCCACCGCTCTCAGCGCCCTCCTGGTCGTCGGCAACGTCGCCGCCACCGCCATCGAGGACCCTATCGAGATCTTCAACCGTCAAGCCGCTGGCCAAGTCATCCGCCAATGCTCCAAGCCCGGTGTTCTCGCCCTCGCTTACGATGATGGCCCAGGCCAGTACACCAACCAACTCATCGACACCCTCGACAGGGCCGGCGCCAAGGGTACATTCTTCTGGACCGGCAAGCTTTACGGCTGTGTTTACAACGGCGCTGCTGCCGTCAAGAAGGCTTACCAAAATGGCCACCAAGTCGCCAGTCACACCTGGACCCACCCCCAGAACTTTGGCAGCTTGAGCACCGACCAGCTCAAGCAGGAGATGCAGAAGTTCGAGCAGGCCATGGTTAACATCATTGGCAAGAAGCCCGCTTACATGCGTCCTCCTTACCTTGCCACCGGCGGCAACGTTCTTCCTACCATGGCCCAGCTCGGGTACAAGGTCATCACCAACGATGTTGACTCTGGTGACTGGAACGGTCAGTCTGCTCAGCAGAGCCAGCAGAAGTTCCAGCAGGCTGGTGCTGGTGGCAACGGCCACATTCCTCTCATGCACGAGACTTATGCCAGCACTGTCAACACTCTTACTCCTTGGTTGCTCAACTGGGCCAAGCAGAACAACCTCAAGATTGTCACTGTTGGTAAGTAAAAATTAGTTCTGATTAATGCCATGTGTACTAACTCGTTTGTAGCTGAGTGTCTTGGTAACGCTGCCGGTGCTTACCAGCCTGGTAACTTCCAGGGTAACGGCCAGAACACCTGTTAAGTTTGAAACAATATCGCATTTTGGTTGAAGAATTGTGGATGAAGATGGAACAGACATTCGTGTAAATAAATTTGCATAAGTATGCTAGTTGACTAGTACATATATCAGGAATACACGCAGTGGCGTCTATATCGGACCGTGTACAGCGCGACCAAGTTTGTAACCTACCATCGCATCTCAGCTTTTCTCGGAGCGTTGGTAAATTTCTCTCAACAATCTGTCATTCCACAGTAGGAAATGGCTTCGAACATTCGCTACAAAGGTTAAGGTGCTTGCTTAAGTTGTTAACCCGGAATGTCGAACTCCAATCGCAAATTCCGTTGATCAAAACTGTAAAAAGAGTTAAAAAGCCCTGCAGCGACTTGTGACTGAAAACTTGAAAGTGCCCAACGAAGATCTGGCAAGATTTGTCCATCTGAGGACCTGGATCCTTATGACTCTGCTAGTCATCACAGAATGTATTATTCCTTGGTGTAGAAGCTGTAATAAGAAGAATTTGCATAGTGTCTTGTTGGCTTCAGACACACCCATTCAAGGCCAAGTTTGTCAAAAAGCTCTGCAAGATGCTGGCGAGAGATTTCTGTATTGCTCATTACAGATTGTAGTTCCGGGAACGAATCCTCCTCGCTCGCAAGGGCCTCATACAAGTCCCGCTCCCAACAGGACTGCATATGATCACAGGTACGGACGGAGAGATTAACAATACTGCGAGGTAAAACCTCAACGAGTGACTCGTGGAAAAGGGGAGATTGGCTGTCATCATACTCTCTGTAGATTCCATGTGTATTGAAGAAGAGGTATTTGAGCTTCTCAAACATCTTTAAGCTGGGTAGCGGTATAATGTAGTTTGAGTTAAGGTGCAAAACCTCAAGACTCTCGTGCAGTCTGGGTATATCAATGGCCTCGAAAAAGTTGCCCATCGCATTGACGCAGGAAAGCGTGGTTAAACTACCGCTACAGGCATTTATGCTTTTGCGGTAGTCAACTCTGGCGTACCTCCAGGTATCTCGCAAATGGAGATGTTTGACGGTTGGCATGTCGGGAAAGTTGTGCCATCCATCAGTGATACAGGTTTCAAGCTTCGTGCAGCGGCTAAGTAGGTTCTCGAGTGGGGCATGAGTCTCGATCGTCTTGATGGAAATGCAATCAACGCCAAGACAATCAAGGAGCTCCGGCCTGACGTCCCAATGCGACGGCATTTGTCGGCAAGAAGACGATTTCGAAAGGGCGAGATGGGCCAGGTTGGGAAGAATAGCCACAAGTACAGAGAATAGGTCTGGGAAGAATTCCACGGACGCAGGAGGAGTAATTTCAGGTAGCCATACATCCATGGCCCCCAGCGATATATGACTCAGGAAGAACACTTGCTTCACAGGCGAGCGTGAATCTTTGTGGACCTCACCAAAAATCTTCCAAAGACTTTTTCCCAAGGCACGAACGCAATCCTGAAAAGCTGTTCGGCTTTGCCAGAAGTTCAGACTTTCATATAGATATCTTGGAAGGAAGACTGCCTTGACAGAGCGCGCTAGATCCGGACGCGCAGCAATGGTCTGGAGAAATGGTTCAAGGCGTAGGGTCCAGTGATTGCAAGGAGGTTTTGGTCGGGGATAGTCGGGAGTGAACGAGTGGAAAAGTATCTCTTGGGCAACATTTCGAAACGATCGGGAGAGGCGACAGAGATTCCATAGCGTTCTGGTGTCCTGAGCTTCTTTGGAACCGGGCGGGGGGCCGAACGGCCATTTGTACTCGTTGCAGCAATGGGAGCAGAAGTACTGGAAGATGTTGAAAAGAATCTCTGGTGGGACTTTCGCTATCACGGCAGCGGTAGACTTTCCACTGCGCGTTACGACCATTTTGGTAGCGATGAGTGAAGATGACTGTGATGGAAGAAGAGAAGTTAGTAAAGCAAAGAATGATGAGGAAGCAAGATTTTATTACTTTTGAAAAGCTTGTATCAGAGCGTCCATCGTGACGAACTTTTACTTCAGGTGAGACCCCTGATACGTGAAGCTTTGGTGCAAGGATTGGACTCGTGATACTTTAAAAACGCAAGTCTATCGAGGAAAAGCTTAACATGCAGTTAAAAGCTTATCCCAAAACCCTGGTTCCGATAGCGTACCATTAATTGATTGGGCTATCACGTACAAAAGCTTTCGCTTGCAAAAAGCTACACACTTTAAGAATCATGAGAACCAGACACACTACCATTGTTGCCTGGCTAAACCGTTTGTAACAAGATAACTTGACAAATAAACTATGAATTACCACGTTTCTTCCAGTTACCTTCCAGTATATGTCAACATCACTCCAAGGCCAGTGGATGAGGCGCCACAATTGATGGATACGATTTAGATAAAATCTATCTAATCCTCCCACCTTCTCTCTCCAGCGCCTAAGACCTGATTGTTACACCCTTGACTGCAGTCTCTCCAATTCAGAGTCATTGCAGGACGCAAAGCTCGAACAGTGACCCTCTAAATGTTTACAGCCAATAATGTATTGCAATTACGGACTACTCATCCATCCACATCCAACATGCCATCCCTTCTATAGCTCAAGGACTGGGTGTATAACTCCACGGCCTGCTTGGCACACCAAGGTGATACCAGCATCATGAAGGAGCTTTACAAGAGTATTATCCCAAATTTCCGCATTTGTCCTTATGGACTCAAGGTTTGGTAGTAACTTGTGCTTCACCTTGATGAGCCGATACAAATCTTCCTCCATAGGGCCTTGATTGTTGACTTCAGTGACGAGGAAGAGGTTAACAAGGCTGGGTGGTAGAATTCGGACTATTGTCTCTTGATGATCTTCCGTGTCTGAGGTTTGATACCCGGAAGGCATAGCAATTCCGCCGTTGTAGACAAGGCTCGTAGGTAAGCGAAGTTCTCTCAGCTTCGTAAACAATTTTAAACTTGTCAACGGGTATCTGTGCCGAGGGTGGCCCCTGTCAAGGTGCACTATCTCGAGTGTGTCGTAGAGACTTCGTTTATCCAGGACGGCGAACAGTTCATCATAGATCTTGTCGGTCGTGTAAAGCGCGGTTAGCCTACTGCTGCAGGCATCTATACAGCTGCCCGGAGAGCCTTCAGTGAACTGATTATTGTGTCGCAGATGAAGATACCTGACGTTTGGCATTTTTGGATACTCACCTATCCCACTCGTGAACAACCTGTCAAGCTCCGCGCAACGACTGAGTAAATGATATACTGGGCGCTCCATTTCGATCGTCTTGACTGGGATTGACGTGACGCCTAGAGCATCGAGAGTGATTGGTGAGACATTATATCGCCGTCCCCCCCACAGGTATTCCTCTTCCATTGCAAGGTGTTCGAGTTTAGGAAGCAAAGCCACAAGGGCGGATAAGAGCTCGCCCGCGATTTCGGAAGCTAATGTAAACGCATCTGGAAGAATACTGATCGGCGTGCCCAGGAAGAACGCCTCTCTGATTTGCGAAGAAGCTGAAGCATCATGCCCCTTGTAGTAGATCTCACGAGGACTGGTTCTCAAGGCACGCGCGCAATAATCAAATGCCCTTCGGCTTTCATAAAAGTCAAGTCCGTAAATTACAAGATTTCGGAGGATAACTGTCTGGATAGAGCCGGCTAGATCGGGGCGTAAAGCAATAGTTCGAAGGAACGGTTCAAGTCGAAGCTTCCACGGATTCTTGGAGCTTTTAAGTCTCCTCTTGCGGGGAGGTGGATAATCGGGATGGAAGGAGTGGTGAAGATTTGGTTGGGCCATATCTCGACACGATCTTGAAACGAGGCAGAGGTTGTAGAGAGTACCGCTGTCTTGAGCCTTTTCTGAGCCTACCAAGGGACCGTAGGGAAGTTGGTACTCGTTGTTACAATGGGAGCAGAAATACCGACGATCAGATAAGCTCAAGGTTTTCGGTGATATTTACACTTTTCAAAGGGCATCATGACTCCTTTGCCCACACATAACCCTTTTTTTTTTTGCCCTGCCTAAACATAAGGTTTAGGCACAGCATAAATGCCTTCCTTGCTTCCATCCGGCTTTTTTCCTCTTCCTTCCACCCACATCAACAAGCTACAACCACAGCCATACCTCGTCAACAAGGTCAGTAAGTCCCTATGGATAGTTGAAAGCAGAGACCTGACATAGATAACAGCGCAACAATGCCTCTCAATCCTCTGCTTTCAGAAATACCGACACATCATGTAAATGATATCATCGGGGCATACTGCCGAGGAGGGCTTGGAAGGTCTTCCAACTCCCCCTCGGGCCACTTTCCTTGACTTGCGCGCCATTGTGGCCGACTGGTGGGAATGTGAACTCCATTGTGAAGATGATGAGTAAGACGACTGTTCTGGAAGATCGGTCGTTCGAATAAGAGTTATCTTGTGTGGATTGTCTTAGAAACGGGTTGTTTTGGGGACGGTTGCTCTGAACCGTGTCGGTCTCTGGTCTTTGGTGTTGGTAGAAGGAAGGAAAACTGAACGGGAGGGGACAAGGAAAATATTTATTACTTGTGGAAAGCGTATCTTGAGGCGGGGTAAAAGAAGGGAAGAATTTTGTGCGGATGTGTCATGACTTTGTGACTTGATTGCGAAAAACCTTATTCGTCTTTATCTTGACTGATACTGGAGGAGAGGTACTTGAGGGGCAAGCGAGTGGTCAAAAAGCAGGACTTTTGAGCGTCGTGGAAACCTTATACCAAGCCAAATGGCTCATCCATTTTGGAAGGCTAAAATGAGGCCTCAGCGTGAGCCTGGTGATGGTCATAATGCCCTTGGCTTTGCAGCGATACCTCATCATGGGTATCGTTATTGGCTGGAAACCTGGCGGTCAGCATCAATTTTCCGTGATCGCTCACACATTCCAAGCATTTTGACGGCGATGCTTATACAAAAGTTGATTCTAGCGTTTCTCTTACCTCATCATAAAAGGGTTCGCACCATTCAGACTGGCAGACGTACCCAAAGCGAAATCGGGGGCAGAGCAACTTAATTACACCCATGACTCGCAACCACCTAAAGGCTTGGTTTGGGTGGGTCACCAACCACACATCTTGTCCCGGCTTAAAATGCCCAATCTCAATAGATATCCCACCTGATTACCATCCTGTAAAGATAACTGTCAAATGACGGTTCGTGTGATCAAAAGTGTTGTTTTATTAAGTACGCATTGCGGGCATCTTTATCACCAGATGTGTCACTAGCAGACCCCGAGTACCATCCTGTAAGCCGCCTACATCGCCTTATATACTAAGAAAAGGCACCGGAGTAGTAGAGTAAGGACAAACATTAGAAAATGTTTGCAATTCCTCCAATTACTTGCCACCATATCTCGACATCGCTACAACCCGTAAATCTTCAATTCATAAATTCATCTTGTCACCTTCGATCGAAGGCGACTGGAAGTGATACCAATGGAAAGATCTATCTTGAAGTTTCAAAGTATAGGGCTGCGATTCCGGCGTCAACTCTTCCCAAGACGTTCCGGTACGTGTAGCTCGGACGAATTCTATCAAAGAGTACAGTTTAAGGTCCACCTGACCCTTGATGCGGGCCTTCATTTTACAGCAGAGGTTACGACCTTGAACTTGGATTCGATGGTGATAGACTTGGGCAACGTGCAGTTAGCGTCGTACTTAACTTTGTGGCGGTTGTTTTAGTCGTGGAGGCTACAGCTGTTGGAGTGGAATTTGCGGCTTCCTTAGGATCTCCATAGAAGTTGTTATCGCAACTGAAATTTTGGCTTGTCTACGCGTCCTTTGCAGTATATTCTCTGGCTGAGTGGGTCTCTTCTAGCCGTCGATGATGGTGTAAATCCAGTGCCGTAAGAGGATCTTCAGGCGCGTTTCGCGCCAGCGGCTCCAATCGGACAATGCTTTCGAGGCTCAACTACATCCACCAAGCCTACGCCCTAGTCTGTCATGGTATCTTCATAGTGGAACGCTTGGGAAGGTAAAATGACGTACAGGTATGGCTTTACCACAAGTGAGTGTTATCATTCGAACCTATCGGGCTAATGGAACAAGGAAATAGGTCGATCGCAAACGCCGCAATATTTGATGCGATTGAGGATGAGCATATAAGATACCGTAAAAACACTGGAACCTCGAAACGTGGTGACTGTCAATTATTCAAGGTCGAACCAGTCACATCCCCGAATCCCAACCAACTGAAAAAGTCGTACTGTGTCAAGACATACGTCTGGCTGGCCCCAAGTTACATATTCACTATCTATTAGATAACAGTTATCTAGGTTGTGACCCTGATGACGTGGAAAGTCTCGGGAGTTATCATTTCATACGGCGTAGCAAGTCAGACAACCTGATATTGGGCTAACCTCAATGCAGAAAGGGATCCACTCTGAGGATCCGGGTAACAGTTATCCAGGCGCGTTGCGGGGTAAATCTCCAACTATTGGATGGGACTAAAATTGGTTTCTGATGTATCAGATTAACCAACCCTGTAGCAACCAACAGCCTTCAACTCGAACAGGACAGAATGCAGGCGCAGAAAGTCTACAACATGACAGATAATCGCTCTGATGTCTCGATTTCTGTTTGCATTTTACTTTGTTTTATTTATGTGCGGACTTGATCCATCGAGAAAGCGGCTTGGATAATGCTTCTCCTTGTCAGTTTCATGGCTTTTACCCAAAAAGAAACCGTCTTATCCCATCGGTGAACCAGACGTGTGCAATGCGCGAACCCGAGGTTGCAACGAATTACCTTGTAACAATTGATCCATCCCCTGCATGTTATCAGTTGCATGCTACGGCAGTTGGTTTTATATACAAAGGTACAAGACAGTTACTATTCAGTTGTCAATCACTGTAGTTTACTCTTTCGTTGTATAGTAGAAATGAATATTACTTTCGTGATCCATCATGGTATTTTATTGACTAGAGTCTTGCGTAATGATCTACTCCCGCATTCCAGCTGGAACAAGGGCGCTTGTCGCGGCAGCGATCGCCTCATCCTTTGCGCTATGACAGTTCTCCTCTCGATCAGGGAACAGAGACGAGGGGCCTAGACCACGATCATTACCTATTCAGTACTAGCCTTGAACCCTAAGT
This sequence comes from Fusarium clavum, assembly GCA_004367155.1. Taxonomy (NCBI): domain Eukaryota; kingdom Fungi; phylum Ascomycota; class Sordariomycetes; order Hypocreales; family Nectriaceae; genus Fusarium; species Fusarium clavum. The sequence goes on along the minus strand of QGEC01000090.1, from coordinate 48,729 downwards.
CTTCAATGTTCAAAAAAGCTGATAAGCCAAAGCGGCCCCTTTTTCCTAGTTCCCCGTCTCGACTCGCTATTTTGATCCTCTCCATCATATGTTCATCTTCTTTCAATGATACTGATTTCAAGATGCCTCCTAAATCCACTGAGCAAGCGCCGCAGAACCCGAACCCTAGGAAGAGGGCTTCACTAGCCTGCAATGGATGCAGAGTCAAGAGGACAAAGGTAAGACTCCATTGACCGGATCGTGCTTTACTCGTATAATCCACTCTGTATCCCACACAAGCCATGGGAGCACCGCTTTCTGACTCGACTAATCTGACTCGGTTTAGTGCGACGGAACTCAGCCGCGGTGTAGCGCCTGCGGTGATCGACAGCAAGACTGTGAATATTCTCAAGCTGAAAGCAACAGGAAGTGGGTATGCCTTGTACTTGAACCTGAATTAAATCTAACAGTGATTTTTCAGACGCCACAGCAATGCTTACATCCTCGCTTTGGAAGCTCGAGTCCAAAGCTTGGAGAAGCAACTGGCTCAGCAGGGCAACAGACATCCCGAGTCACCACCAGATTCTGTTGAAGATGATGGACCTATCCAAGAAGAACCAGCCCCTGCGGTCGTGAACCCACCCATTCCTGAACCTGTCGAGCCACCCGGGGACGATATGGATGAACTGGCAAATGCACTTGGATGCTTCACCCTGGGAGACACTGGCGAGTTGCGCTACTTCGGTGAATCCAGTAACTTCTCCATCATGCAGAACCAGGCCATTAAAGTCCCTTCATCGGTCCAAGCTAGAAGACGAGGTATCGAAGCAGCTCGGGCAATGCCTGGCTTCTACGAACCCTCCGATGAGCTTCGAGATCATCTTCTCGCTCTATACTGGAAGTGGCAAAACTGCTGGCAGTATATCGTTCCAAGAGAACTTTTTGTCCGAGACCTCTACGTGGACAAGGCTGAGCGATACTGCACTCCGCTGCTTCTCTATACCATTTTGGCCTTTGCTTCGAGGTACTCCACAAGGCCCGAGTTGAGAAGTGACCCAGATGATGCAAACACCGCAGGAGAGGCGTTTGCTGCTCAGGCTAGGACTATCCTGCATCATGAGTACGAGGCTCCGACTTATACGACGGTTCAAGCTGCAGGTTTACTCGGCCTTTACTGGGCTTCCATTGACAATGAAGGTCTTGGCTTCATCTATATTGGAATGGCTACACGGATGGCCATGAATCTAGGACTCCATTGCGATTGTTCATCATACGAGGCCAATGGTTTCATTACCAAAGATGATGTCGAAGCGAGAAACGTCACCTTCTGGGGTATATACGTTTTAGACAAGTAAGGACCCAGTCAAGATACTCTATACGTTACGTTTACTGACAATCACAGACTCTTTTGTATTGGAATGGGGAGACCTGCCAGTATCCAGGAATACAACATCATGACAACAAAGCCACATGGACAGACACCATGGAGTCCTTTGTTGACGGACTTCCAGGTGCAGATTTCGAGCCCCCACGCCAGCCCTCATATCACTGAGAACGCACGGTATCTCTGCGAAATCTTGACGGTCACGGCCGAGGTAATCGACCAGTTGTAAGGTCATCTAATTGTGAAGGTTATGGCTCAAGCTTACCAAGTATAGATATGCTCAGCGATATGCATGGACAGGCAAAGAGAGGGAAGAGCGCGTGATGAAAGCCCACTTGGACGCTGTAGCGCTCCATGATCGGCTACCTAAGAGCTTCAAGATCTCACCTTCCAGTCTACAGGTCTCTCCTCCTTATGTCTATCAACTCCAGTACGTTAACCGCCCTATTATGCTGTTCATACTGACATGTCATCAGTTTGCAGTATCATCACACCATACTCCTGCTTCATCGACCATTTTTTCAACTTCTCAACCCTGGCAAGAAGGGAGGAATCCCATATGATCCCCTGGGTGGTGACATTCACTCAAAGTCGGTCAAAGACTCAGCACTTAGAACTGCAAGAATCTTGCAGATCTTCAGGAAGAACTACACAAATGTAAGTGTGCCCAAGATACGAGCATCTTAACTCGTGAAGCTTACAACTCCAGCGATGTATCCCAATCTCAGCGGTACACCCAACCTTCACAGCATCAATCATCCTTCTGCTCCACATGAAGGCCTCGGGAGACATTGGGAGGAGCGAAGCCCTGAGATGTCTCAACATCTGCATCACATCGCTCTATGAGATGAATCTCATGTGGAATTGGGCCAATCGATCCATCCGCGCCATCCGATCACTCGCTGCTGAGTGGCAGATTGATATCTGGGCTCATGGCCTGGCGCAGGAAATCACCGAGGAGTGTCGTTTGCAGTTTGAGAGATATGAGATGGATGACCTGCCTATTCTTCCTCAGCAGCAGGATGATCTGGGATTGACGCAGGGAATTTCGCTTGATGATATCTTTGAGTCGTGGGCTTATGAACAGGCTTTCGGAGACAATTCTTTCGACTTCTTTCAGTAAGAAAGGATTGGTTTGATTGGAACTGGCTTTGATAGTTACTGGGAGTAAGGATGTATTTATATCTGATGGAGGTAATGGATGCGCGGTGGATGCCTCGCACATCAGGCATCAGAATGTCGAGGCTTACCTTTTCTGAGACGTGAATGTAACAGTAAGCTGGGATTAAAGAGGGGCTTATGATTTATGGCCCCTTTTCTTGTGGTTATTTGATATCCGGACAAGCCCCTCTTTATCATTTGCACCCCCGGGAAAAACTTCTCCAGATGCCATATCGAATGCTTAAAAGATACATAATGTTCTATGTCGCCGAAGTCACAATAAAGAATTAGAATTTATATCGTACGAAGAAAATAGGGCTGGCCTATGCTCGGCCACCGAGCTCCAACCCGGCTCCGAAACTGGTACTGATCGCCATATTCAATGTTGTATCCTCGGACTCTAGCAGCCACCGATAGCCCCAGATTCAGAGATGGGAAATCGAGACGGAATGTTAGGGCTTGCAATTACCCTCGTGGCTATGTGACGGATGTCGTAAACCTTTCTTATGTTGTGCCAATTGGGTCATATCGAAAAGAGAGGCAACTGTGAAAGAAGACGACCAGTCAATAAACAATAAAGAGGACGGTATGAAAGTTTTGTACATCGTTCTCACTATATAGCTACTAGACATATGTTTTAGTTGCGGTCCTCCGCCGGCTGTGTGCTGTACACAAGGAATTAATCAACTACTCTCTTTCTAGACTATCGATATCCAATTCCTCACACCGTCTCCTGACAAGTAACTTCGCCTTCTGGTCACCAGACAGCGCCATCCCAGCCCACGAAGATTCCGGTACTACACCCTCAGGCAGCTTCCAGTCATACTTCAGTAACATATGGCATAGCGCAACCTTGATTTCGTTGGCAGCAAAGAAACGTCCGGGACACGAATGCACGCCGTGTCCAAACCCAAGCATGTCGCGGCTTGTACTGACCAAATGTGCTTGTTTGTCTTGACCGGGTGTCTCACGCATTCTGGCAAAGCGGTATGCATCAAAAGTCAATGCATCCTCGTAGTAGTCGGTGTTCCATTGATGAGTGGTATCGCAGACAATCTTGGTGCCTTTCTTGATGACATCGCCGTTGGGGAGTGTGATATCGGTAAGAGCTGTTCGCCTGAATACACCTATGGAAATGTAAGTAATTAACATACCAAAGAAGAAAAGTAGTTACCTAGAAGAACCGGTCGCAATCTTTGTGATTCCTTGATAACGCTATCGAGGAGTTTCATGTTGTACAGAGACGTCTTCTTCATTCCATCCGTGCGAAGAGCTCCAACTATCTCTTCCCGTAGCGGCGTAAAAAGTTCGGGATGGAGTGCGATGTTGAAGAGTGTTTCTGTAAGTAAATCGGTCGTGGTGTGGATTGCGACGAGTGAAAGTCCGATTTGGTCCCTCGCTGGATCTGCTCTTCCGGGGTATTCCTTCTCAAACCACTCGATTGAGTCATCGAATGGAACTTTTCTGCCCTCCCTGATGGCTTCTTGCTTTGCAGCAAGTCGACGATCGATATGAGGCTGGAGAAACTCGCGAGCCTCATCTAGCTTCACCCGTACTGCTTGGCATGATGGCAAGCACCAGTGAATATAGGGTCGAAGCCATCGAGGATAGAATAGTAATTCCTGACCTGCAAGGAACCATTGTACCGTATAGTCGCTTGAGGCTTTCAGCCACCCTTCGTCACGACAGAGCTCTTCACCCATAAAGACCCGAGAAGACATTCGTGAAACAATTCGGATAATCTCTTGCTGGGGCTCGAACTCATGCCATTCCGTTGATTCACCTAGAACATCACGTAATGTCAAAGACGCCTCTTCAGACAACGGTGCGCTTAGCTTAGCCAGAGCTCTTGTCAAGTACTTGTTCACCACTGGTGTTACATCGATAGGTGGAGCACCTGGCTCGAAGCCAGGTATATACCCATGAATGTCCTACCACGAATCAGCCACAAACTTCCAACAACGCACCGATACATATCGTATCTTAAAGGCATGCTTCTATCGCCAGAGGAATTGGCGACAGAAAATGAACCAGCATAAAGAGAGAAGAGGTGGTATGAACAAACTTACATCTTTAGCAGTCTCCATAAATTCGAGTTGCCGGTTGTTCTTCAAAAACTCGACAAAGTGAGGCGGGATGACGACGACTTTACCCCAATCCGTATACGCTTCGTATGGCTTGTCATTGTAAAGTGATCTACCTTTCGCGAGAAGATGTTTGCTGTTCTTGATAAAGTCACGAACGACACGATTGTTTGAGAATTCGAAGGGTTTCTTAGGGTTCAGGGTTGGGTATTTCCCGGTAGTGTCAACCAAAAGATGTTTCAGGATGTATAGTGAAAGAAGAGTGAGAATGCACAAAACGGCAGGCTGAGAGCCGCCTAAGATGGTACCAATATCGGCCTGCATTGAAAGGAGATACCAAGTCTCTGTAATGGTTGAGGAGTGAGGCGACACGATATCATGATAGTGTTGTTTGTCATCATTTATACTATAGTTGAATTTTCGCATCGGATTCCTCTACGCAGAAGTTGACCGACCCAAGTGCTAGGCCGGGGTTCTTAAATAGCCCGAGACCGCGTTTAACTCCACATAATTATGGATATGGGAACTATTCCATAGGTCCTTATTCAACCGTTCGTATTGAGAATCTATGAGTCATTATTATAATTGCCAAATTGAGATCAAACATTATGCTTAATATGTTTAAAGGTGTGATTACATATAGACTGGGTTGTACTAGGCTTGAAGGTAGAGATATGTTGAATGGATAACCTCGAGCGGTTCGGGACACGTGACCGAGCGTGGGCACAACGTGAATGTAACAGTAAGCTGAGACTAAAGAGGGGTTATATCTTGTAGCTGCTCTTCTCGTGGTTATCTGATATCCGGTTATACCCCTCTTTATCTTCTTGCAGGTAATATATGCCGGCAGTTCTCAGTGCTGGAAAGATATAAAATACATCATGTCGTCCAAGCAAAAATCAAACAGATCAAAACTTATACCTTACAAATTTTAAGATTGAAACTTCCCAGTACGCTAAAATGTCCAAGACTGTAAAGGTTGCCGCCATCCAAGCCGAGCCTGTCTGGCAAGACCTCCAGGGTGGAGTCGACAAATCCATCCGCCTCATCCAAGATGCCGCTAGCAATGGTGCTAACGTGATCGGGTTCCCCGAAGTGTTCATTCCCGGTTACCCGTGGTAAGTCCCTTGTCTAGCCACATGGGCAGATCAGCTTATTCATTGTTAGGAGCATTTGGGCCAACTCCCCTGTTGACAACGCGCCATGGATCAACGAGTACTTCAAGAACTCCATGGAGAAAGAGTCGCCCGAAATGGACCAGATCCGAGCGGCTGTTCGTGAAGCAGGTGTTTTTGTTGTCTTGGGGTATAGTGAGAGATACAGGGGAACACTTTACATTGCCCAGGTGAGCTTAAACAATTCCTACCCAATCATTGTATCGCAGTCTAATACTGGCAGTCCTTCATCGATGAAACCGGCACAATTGTCCTTCACCGTCGAAAGATCAAGCCAACCCACGTTGAGCGTGCTATCTACGGTGACGGACAAGGTGAATCCTTGGACAACGTGGTACAAACCAAGTTCGGAAAGGTTGCAGGCCTTAACTGCTGGGAACACACTCAACCACTCCTTCGCTACTACGAATACTCACAGGACGTCGACATCCACGTCTCGAGCTGGCCATCCCTCTTCCCATCCCTCGGTGAAGACTGGCCCCATCACATCACTCCCGAATGCTGCAAGGCCTTCTCCCACATCGTATCCATGGAAGGTGCCTGCTTCGTCATTTTATCCAGCCAGATCCTGACAGAGGAGAATATTGAGAAAGCTAACCTCAAAGGGTTTGACTATACCAAGAATGGCGGCGGTGGATTCACCATGATCTTTTCGCCTTTTGGCAAGGAACTGGTGAAAGCTCTGGATCCCAGTGTCGAGGGTATTTTGTATGCTGATGTTGACTTGGGTGAGAAGTATAAGGCTAAGCAGAATCTGGATATTGTGGGACACTATGCGCGACCTGACCAGCTGAGTCTCAGGGTTAACCGTCATCCAGCGAAGCCTGTCTTCTTCGCGAATGACCTTTAAAGTTATGATTCACACGACTGGGTAACAGAATGGAAGTAGTAAGTTGACTTATATGTAACTGAGCCAATATTTATCGTCGCGCACATATACTCGTTCCATTGTAGTGTTGTTTGCCATTACTCTATAGTCATTCCTGTACCTCTGCAAGCCTCGTCTTGTCCTTATAGCATCTAATTTCCCTTTAAATCTATAACTAAACTCCCCCACGTAAACTATCGTTAGGATGCATTTCCCAGAATTAATAATAGCAGCATTTAGCCTTATTCTTATGCAGCTAAAACTGTTCACTGATGTCATTATGAACTCTGACGATGCTGAGCCGAACTTGAACCACTTCAACTGGGACTACAGCCTTATGTATGGAAGTGATTCCTCCAGGAGATGGGTTGTGTGTCACCCGTTTCCATTTCAAGTGAACATTTCCGGCGGCTAGAGTGCACGCAACTGATGTTCCCTAGAGACATGCATATCTGAGAAAACTAGAAAAACGAGGTCTGGACCAATGTCTTACATTTAGCACACCCTCTTAGTAATTGATCAAAGGCCGATAAATGTCACTCGCGCTTATGATAGGCGACGAGACTTGGGGCTGAAAGGCCACTGCAGCGAAAAATCAATATGTGGCTTACATAGCGCGAGATAGGCTGCGTATAACGAGCAAAGCGCCTAACCCCCTCATTGAAAACCAGGCTGCGTGTCCCTTTTCTTCCTTTTTGCCTCAACTTGGATTTTCTTCAGATTCTTTCATAATGTCCTCGAACGTCAGTGATGCGTGGCATCAAGATGATGGCCTGCACACCGTGCAGGAGCAAGTCTTCAAGTACCTAAGACTCGACGACCGCACCAAACTCCGGTCCATCGCAGCTCCGCCTTTTGTCGGAAGTCCAGAGATCCGCGGCACCATGACAATTCTGTGGAGTTGTATCATTACTCTGATCGCCTGTCTCTACACAGCACTTCATCTCAACGTCCCTGGCGATACAAGAGCTTTCCCAATGTTTCGAGAAAAGCTCAAATGGGTTATTATCGGTCTCGTGGCACCAGAAATCGTCCTGTACCTTGCGTCGTCACAGTTTCTTGAGGCGCGACATTTGTCTAAAGAGCTGACGCATTTATGGCGCCAGCAGCACCAGCCCGATGGTGCCAGCGGCGTCATGTTGAGCGACTCAGATGAGAAAACCAATAACGAAGTCAGGACCCAGAATGCCTCTTGGATTTCTTTAGTCATTAACTGACCTTTTTAGGACCCGTGCTTTGATATCAGATATGGATTCTTCGTTATTATGGGTGGACTCGAGGTCGACGTGAGCAAGTTCGAACACTTTACCGGACACTGGGCAGTTCGGGGGACCTTACAGTCTGGTACATTACGGCTCTCAGTCAACGGTGTTCTCCAATTAGCAAGAATGGGTCACTTTCTGCCTATCCCACGTTCCAAGATAAATGACAAAAGCAAGGCGGATACTCTTCAGAAGGTTCTTGTTATGACACAGGTCACTTGGATGGCGACTCAATGCATTGTGCGCTTTGCATACGGACTTCCAATATCACTCTTGGAAATACACACTATGGTGCATGTTATATGTGCTATCACCATGTTCCTATTCTGGATTAAGGTAAGATATCACGCTTTCAATCAGGAGATTTTGATATCTGACTATTCCATGTTAGAAACCAAAGGACATGCTAGATCCTGAATTGGTTGACACAGCTAGATTCGAAGACATCATTGCCCTCATGGTCCAAGAACAGTTTTACTGGAACAAGAGCGAGGAGTACATTCTCTACCCCAAGCCACTGCCAAACGAAAATCGTGATATAGAAGGGCAGCCGGCGTTGGTCTGGATAGACCCGACCGATTCGACTCGACGCAAGTATCTTAAAGATAGCACAGGCCTGGTCCAGAACGTCACGCTCGTTAGCGACGAGGGAAATCGGCTGATGTTGAAGACTGGTGAGATTCTCCCTTCAGGTCTCGGAGTCGTTGCCAGATCTGCAACCTGGGAAACCCAGACAGTTCAGCGAAAGGTACTTCCATCATGGTATAATGAACATAGATACGACGATCCCTGGGACATTCCAAGCAACATTTGGATTACAGAATGGGTTCAAGCTGAACCAGTTCCCCCGACTATTGATCTCTGCACAGAGGATATTCAGCGATTGAATCATGTTATTCGAGCAGTTGAGAGCCTCGATGGGCTAATCCAAGAACCTCAACCTTTTCGCGACGGCCATCAACGAGCTCGATATCCCGATCAAAACTTTCACAATTCCTTCCTGAGATCTGCAGGAAATTTCCAATATTCAGAAGAAAGTCGAATCGACCCAGACCAGATTCTCGCGTTCATCCTCAATAACCCTATTCTCCTAGTTCTGATACTAGTACTACCAGGCCTTTATGGCGGTATTCATCTCGGATCATCGAAAAGATCATTTCCCACCGAGCTCGAGAGCCTCTTATGGAAGATTGCTTCGATTGACATCATCGTCTCGATGCCAGTATTCCTGCTGATATCTCTCATTGGCCTTGGCATTTCCGTAAGGTACCTCAAGTACGAATCGATTGCACACGACTCATGGGCAACGGTTTATAAATTTCCGACGCATGTTATTTTTATTGGATATGGTCTCTCACGGGGTTTCCTTGTTGTCGAATCCTTTATAAGCTTGAGGGAGCTTCCGATAGGAGCTTATTGGACACCTTCATGGCTACAGATGATTCCACACATCTAACCAGGGTAGATAAGTATAGCTATAGAGTACAGAGACATCTACCGCAGGATATAAAAGCACCAATCGAAAGGTTGCTTCAGATGTTCTCTTTCATAACCATTTTTAATCACTCGTCGAGGTGAGGTTAATAATTGGGAAGTTCAACAAATATGTTTATGCTAATACCTGTTTCCACCAAAATTTATAACTCGGCTCCCCCAACTGAGTCATCATCTGAAGAGATTTCCTGAGATCGACAGTAGCAACATTCAGTCACCCACCTATGTGACGGAGACTGCCTGAAGCCAGACTCGTTGCTCGAATCCGAAAAGTTAGAGTAATGCGACTTTCCATGATCCAAGTCTGGATCCGAATCAACCTTCGGCCTGAAATCAATGTGACCACAGTTTTCGCACTCCTCCAAATACCCCACTCGGCTGCGTGGACACCTGCGATCATGTTCATGATCAGGGTCTGACCCCTCATAACAAGAGTACTCGAAGACCAAAAGACATACTCCACAGTAGTTACAGGGGAAAAGGTCGTCGAGGCAGTCCCAGCAGTATGTGCATATACCCTTGCCCAGCTCTGACTCAAAATCTAGCTGTGCCTCTTTATTCAAGAACTTTGGCCAAGGCTCGTCGTTCCAGTAAGGGCAACGCTCCTCCTTCCCGCTCCAAAGCTGCTCGAATGTTTCCCGAGTATAGCCATTCTTGTAATTTGCTATTCGTGGGTAACGTTGCCGGAAGGTTGAAACATCATAGCCATGATCGTCCAGAAGACTATCCCACAAATCCCCCATCAAGGAGGAATGAGACATGGAGCAGGGCTTACACATGTCTCCATATGCCCTATATGAAGTTGTATGCCCTGAGAGATTGACGTTGCAGGGGTCGGCGCCTCTTGATATTAGATATATTAAGAGGGCCCGTCGCTCTAGTATTTTCGAGAATGATCTTTTCCAGCTTTTAAAAAACCCACGTAAGCCAGAGTTCACGTTGTCAGGTTGTGGTTCGTAGCCACGGCTAATTAAGAGATCCAGAGTCTTCCGCTCTTGTTCTGGATTTAACTCTTCCCCTGGAATTAATGTCCACGCGTGACAGAAGGCGGAAATGGGGTTTCCACTGTAAGCTGGAATGGCTGAAAAAGCGAATGGGGTGATGGATAAAACTCGGTGTACGACATTCCTGCGCTATGTGTCCTACAAATGAGCTCATTCTAGGTAGCAAATGGAGTTTCCTTACCTTCATGTCGCTCTGGAGAGCCTGCCCACATACCAAGGACACTCGACCCTGTAGCTGTATCGTAGGATCCGCACCAGCATGTAGGAGAATTTCAGAGAACTCAATATCATGGTCATGCTCATAGTTGTTCGCTATATTTAAAAGGTCCCTATATCCAATACAAGTCAGTTTAAGCTCAATTCTCGAGACTTTGTGGTGTGTATACGTTTGAGTCCCATCATTCTTCGGTTTATCTTGTGCAATCTCGGTGACATCTAGACCTTGCTCGATGAGAAACTTGAAAGTTGGAAGATTACCAACTGCGTGCTGGGTTGCGAGCCAGGATGGTCAGCTGGGCACATATCCTCAGTAAGTAAATGCTTACATGTAATAACGACCAACCGTCTTCATCATGGTCATCAAGACTAGCCTTGTTCCCAACGATTAATCTCATCAGATCTTCAACAGACCCATTAGATGCCACCTCGAAAACAAGCGAGTCATTAGGTAGAATGTTACAAACCATTACTCGTGGTAATAGGCCCGTGAATCGGTCGAACAGGAGCTGGCCCTGTTGCACGAATATTGTGACCATTTTCTTCTTAGTCTTAGACTTCAAGGTTAGACTTCCACGAAAGCCCCTACCATATAGCTCGTTGGCCGGGGCATATTCCGAAACTAAAAGAAGTTTCTCTCGTCGTTTCGTTGTCGCGACCGTAATAACAGCATCATTTGTATGTATCTCTTTCCGCTTTCTCTCTTGAAAGACCGCAAATTGTGATTTGGTAGCCTCGAAGGAGTTCCTGTGCTCTACTCAAATTAGCCATAGTTATATCGCACAGCAAATAGACTTGCCATTTTGATTGATTCTCAAAGAGGGGGACGACACAATGAGACTCGTGAAAAGTTTCACTTCCTGCGAGACCTCTTCGTCTTTATCTCCATGCCCTCCTCCCCTCTTTTCAGAGAGTAGCTCATCTTGGACAAATTGCAATAGCCTCTCTAGGTCTTCGACTATTTCCTTTGATTCCTCACAGTCCACAACGCACGGGCTCTTCTCAAGTAGCTTCATCAATCGAGCGATAGCATCATCTAAAGTCGCTTGTTGCGAGATATGTGATTCTGTATCCTCTGACTCAGTGCCCCTTGTTGACATGCCCAATGAGTCAACGTGCGTGATCGTTGCAGAGGTGCTAGACACTTGGATTGCTGCAACGCTTTGCTGGATCTGTTGAAGATTGGGAAGTATGTCTGTCAGTGTTATCTGCTGGAGAGCAGGAAGTATATCTGTCAATAGAGTTTGCTGTCGGGCCTGGATGATGACTAGATGAAGTGTAAGTGCGTTCACATGCCCTCTAACCACATGGCGGATCTGATCGAGATCTTTTTCTTCGAGACAAAACTTGAGCTTTCGCCATAGCCGACCTCTTCGCCCGTCGGCTCCAGAGATATCCAACTGGCAAAGCTTTGCCTCAAACCCAACCAAGTCGCTTCTACATTTTTTGACCAGCTCTTCAAGCTCCGGCCTGTCAGCAGGTGTAGCTGTCAACAAAAACATTTCCGAAAGTCTTTGAAGGATAGTTTCAAGCTGGGAAATCTCGTGGCTGAGAGATGCAATAATCTCCGGGCCGTCTTTGATTGCTGACAAGGTATTGTGAATTGACTTTGAAACAGTAATTGCCGCTCCGACAAACGTGAGTATGCTGGCGCTAAAGCCGACGACCTCCATGGTCGCTGTTGTTGGCTGTTCACGATTCAAGAAAAACGGATGACGAAAATAATATTGATGAAAGAGTCAACGTGAACTTTTGACGGTAAAAGTTTATTGATGAGGGGAAATTGACCAGAAATGCCCTGAAAGCTGCCTTGAAAAATGCCTTGTGTGTTTGTTAATGCAATAAGCACAGCCTGATTCGTGACATTGAACATGTATTCAGCGGCGTGAATACAGTGTGAGAATCCATATCTGCATGGAAGACATACGACTCCTATTGGCTCGGGGTCGCAACAGGCTACAAATCTATATCCCTGCATTGCAAAATTGGATGCTCTAAGCACTGTGCAAACCTGTAAGATACAGACGATATCTGATTATCAAGTATTGGCAAATGTGTCGCGCATGCGTTGCCACGTAGTATACCGATCTGCCCAGCGTCAGGACATCCCGTTTGCCTTGATGTTTGCTGTAACATTAGTATTGAGATCAACAAGTAGTAGTTAGTAAATGTTTCCGCGTGAACTCAGTGCCATGCTTATTGGTGATATCCATAACTAGATAAGGCATTTGTTCGCCATTTTATCCATTCCGGTCGGTCAAAATAGAGGCGATACACCAGGCGGCCCTGACAGAAAGGCTTAGTGGTAGCGATATCCCGATGTGGTTAATTTAATCTGTTACTATACGCACTCTTCGTATGATGTAAGAGCTTTGAGCGTGTAAGCCTTTATTTCAAATCTCTCTCTAACACTCCAACAATTACTGATGATCAACTACACATATGGTGTCTAGACCATCTTCCATCATCATGTCAATGTCGGTTCAGAAACTTTCCGTCCGCCGCGGAGATATCCCGCTTAGCCGCTGCGGGACCGATTCCCACGACCATTTGGACAAAGATGATGGACTGTCATGTCATTCAGTTCAGTGCAATGCTTACTTAGAAATAGTAGCGGCTTCAGAATTTGGCTAACCTGGAGATGAATGAATCAAATGAGATTAAATCATCAACAGTCAGCACTTACTTCGTTCTCTGAGGCTATCAGCTCCGATCGAGTCATGAGAAACCAGGTGAGAAAAGACAATTCTAGACCGTGACCCCTGTCATATCTCACCAATAGCCTCAACAAATCCTTGCTTCTCAGCCAGCCACAAGATGGGAAATTCCGCAGGGTCCAAGACATTTAATCGAGACATTTCTTCAACTAGAAAGCCTCGTCTTTGCCCATTTTGTCCAGCGGTGAAGAGATAGCCATCATGTCGAATTCTTTGGAGGCCGGCGAGTACAACGTGGAAGTAGGCAAGACCATCGCAGCATCCCTGGAAGATCGTCAACATTCCCTGTCCGCGGAAGATAAGGTTGAAGCTGTCCCAGCGCAATGGTCCATGAACGCTGCAAATGACGGATCTGCAGATATTGTTTCCGTCTTCCCAGCACCGGGTCAAACAGCGCCTTCGTTTGCGACACTCCCACATGTCGTCTTTCGAGATTCAGAGCTACCATGGGCTCACAGAGCCGCCAACGAAAATTCAGACCCTGGGGTACCTTGGTTTGCTTTGATCGTCTTTACTCGCGATGAGCTTGAGCTTCAACCACAAGAGCAGAGCTCATTTTTCGGGAATGCGGAGGCCAAGATAAACGGCACATTTGGCTGGGATATTTCTGTTGGCGATCTTGGTTCTATTAACGGTACGGCACTAGTCAACCTTATACCCAACCCAGATAACGATAAGGATGCTGGAACAAAGACTAGCGTTATTGCTATTCGCAGTGATCTGTTCAAGGGTCTATTCACGACGAATTCACCTTTTCGCTTCATGTCGCATGTGCGAAAGGACGACGAGAATAATCTTGTTAATTCCAGCGTTGTTATCTCTCACCGGCTATGGCCTGGCGATATCGAGAATCCTACTCCCGTGTTCGCGCACCTGGTCTCGTTACAGGGTATTCGCGGACGGCCTGTCAATTCGTTAGACGGCAAAGACCGGGTTGCCTTGGTGAGTCTGTACAGTTGGTCCTACAATGCCATACCGCCAAACACGGTAGATCTTGGCACGTCTTTGACGAATCTAAACTCATCGATGCTCGGATCCGGGCGCGGAAAGTCCAACAAGGGCATTCCTGATGGTTACACTCTGGTTCGTCACCGAACCCAGACGGGCGAGGAAGCAGTCGCTATTTACCGCGGCCCACTCGTGCCAAGACGGGTGCCGCATCCTTTGAACAAGGGTGCTGCCAAGTCCGGCACTGATTTACAGATCCACGATCCAGATCTGAACCTCATTGATACCTCGTATGCCACGGCTTGGCGCTGGAAGACGGTAAGTTCACGGCGGCACTCTGGAGGCTACGTGGAAGGCTTCAGGCTCAAGGCCCAAAGGTAGAGCTTTGGGGAGAACCCACCTCCGGGCATGAAGTTATCGCTGGACTTTCCGATTTGATGGACGGCCTTGGGGCTCCTCCCGTCCGCTTACATCCTGTTATGCCCGAGAAAACAGACTTGGACATCATCAAAGAATGGATGTTTGACCGTCTAATTCTCAATGGTATACCTGCGCGCTACTTGATTTCCGACCCTTCACATCTACCCTTTGAGTCTTTGCGATTCTTCCACATCGACAAAGACTGGACTTATGCCCTTGTCGACGGTGCGTTAAGCTTGGCAAACCATCTCTCTAGCCAGACAGATAAGTACATATTGCGCACGGAGATTAAAGAAGCTCTAGATAAACGGCAAGTTCCGTCGTATGGGCTCTTACTTCGTAGCCAGACACTAGTACAATTTCCCCGGTTGGCAATGAACATGGAACACGGCTCAGTTCTTGTTCAGCATAAGCTAGCAGACGACACTATGCTCGTTTTGTTGGACGGTGAGCCACGTGGCTCGGTCAGCCTCATATTCACGCCAGTGGGTCAACCAATTTTTACCGCTGCTGCGGAATTCCTTCCCCTCGATGAGAATCGTGCGATACCCGAGGTTGAGATTGTGAACAGAACCAACGGCAATCGAGTGCGATATGCGAGGGACGGGTTGCTTGACTGGGAAGCAAGAACTCTCAAGATCGAAAACTACATTGATCAAGTTCTGAGGGTAGGACTGGAGAATAAGAATAAACTAACGGCTGCTGCCCTGGCCTTGCAATTACAGGAGACAGGCTATACAATCACAGTCGATATGGAGAGTTTAGAGAAAAGAATCTTCCAGGAAAATCATTCCTCCACAAAGGCGTTCACTTGCAGCAAGGATGAGATTACCTCACTGGCAGAGGAGCCATGTTTTCGGCGAAGTGCATAACCTATAGCATATTCAGTCTCCAGTATGCGTGACTTCGGGCAACAAGACAAAAACTCCGTGCTCTCAACCCACAATACAGCAGCTATTCCACCCTAAAGCCTCCGGCTGACGCAAGATGGGATGCTGCAATAAAGTCATAATCTGTAAATCTCTCAATGTAGATGGAGACTGAGAGTCATTTCCTTATCGTGAAGTTACCGGAAAGAGCAAATCTATCCATTGCATCGAGTGCTAATCTATATCTCCATTATCGAGTTGATCTTTGCACCACTTTTACTGCAAGTCTTTCTTCATCAGGAATATTTCCTGCATGTTCCGAAGATATCTGACAGATGGGGAGAAAAGAACTCAAAGTCCCATAGAATATTCCCCGGAATTTCGGTCCGCGCACTGACTTGCTGCCCAATTTTTATGAAACTGCAGAACGAAATAATATTTCACCGATAACAATCTCGGATACTCGCGGGGCCCTGTATAGGAGAATTAAGAAAATCGGGAAGATCTACTGTAGATCTTGGCTTTGCTTTGATAATATTCGCTTGACTCGAGCTGAGATAGCTGAGCCAATGGCATTGACCTGAGACACCTCCCCTGCTCTGCCTGCCACTGGATTATGCTTGTTTTTCCTACTTATTGAGGCTTGTCCCACTGAATTATGCTTGTTTGTCCCACTTGATGAGACTTGTCCCACTGAGCAGGAGCCTCACTGGGCCCCTGGGGAAACCCTCAAGGTGCTTTTTGACTGAAACATTCTGGAGTTTCAATCGGACCGTCCGTAGAATTTCTCCGTTCTTTTCTTGGAGTTGTATTTGTAAAGATCTACATGCACAATCCTTGACCGCGTAATCCCCCTTGCGACATCCCGTAGATCAATTGTTTATTCATCCTTCCCTTCATCTAAGATAAGATTGTAGAGTTGTATACAAGCTTAAGAACTTTATCCGTACTGGAATGAGCTTCGTAAGCACTTTATTCCCGACGTTGCGTATACGGCTTGACCAATGGGAGCTCAAAACCCCCACATATAGTAGATACTGTTAACTGTACTATAGGCCAAACATAGGAACCTATTATCTCTTCTCCATAGATCTTCAATTGTAAATGTGATGTCATGACGCGTCTTTTAGCCTCAAATCAGAAGAGAAAATTCTTTTCGTTTTCATGCTCATCCGTGCTTCTGCTTGCGTGTTTTTTAAACTTGATAAAAGAATGACAATGTCAAAGCGATGTTGATCAGTATCTGTGTGTCTCAGGCCAAAGACCCGCTCAACACGTCAAAGTGTCAAGCGGATATTCCGTGGAATTTTAACTGCCGACCATCGTCATTTCTAGAAGCTTTAGTGGGAAAGATAATGCTAGGACCTGATATCGCTTAGACCGAGCGGCTTAGACGAGTTCCATCTCTGGCGACTCAAGCAGGTCAAGCCACTGAACTGGGCCACTCGGTCAGTGACGAACCCCTGCTAGCGAATTGACAGTAGCCACAGTTGGTTCGCCGGGGAGGGGACCATTAAGCAAGCAAGCTTAATGGCCTTGACAGGTTTCATTCAAAGAGTCTGTGCCTCCAAGAGTTGTGGACCTTTCAATTTTTGAGGCTAAATGCTCGGGCTGCGATGCAAACCCGTATCCGAACTGTAACCTCTCTGGTGGAATGCACGTTCAAGTTGATATATCAGCAATACGATAAAGAATTCAATAAAGTTCTGCCTCAAAATGCAGGCTTGGGTGGGATTATCCCACAAGTTCTGGACCACAAATTGCGTAAGGGAAGTCCTTCCATAAGAGCCGGCGCTAGTGCTCGGCAGTACAGCCCCTAACCTTTCCCTTTTAGGTAGTGACATGCAGGCCAAGAATACGGTCCGACTAATAGCAGAGCCGCAGTGGAAATAATCTCTAGGACAGGCCCTGTCGAGACCAATCTGATATCTAAGTTACAGCACAGAACGCGCAAGCACGGGCTGCAACACTCCCCTTTGCTGAGCACGGCAAGTGATAGACACCCGATGAGGATACTATTACCTTAATCTTGTAGCGAAACAGGGCATGTTGATTCACCAAGGCAAATTGCCCGTAGGAACTCTGTTTTGGACTGCAGTATGCTGGAACCTCGACGGTGGTCAGACCGGATCGTCAGGAGAGTGATCAAAGTATATAGACCGTGAGCAGTCACTTGAGTTTATGTTGGTAGCAAAAAGACACATTGAGATCTTCAGATATTCGCTAGACGATCTGATCTGAGACCAACATCTTCTGTCTGTCATTCATTCCTTTTTGTTCTCTTTCGTTTTGAGTCTAGCCTGCACCCGCACTCGTAACATGGAACTGCTGATGCGCGAGCTCGGCGAGTTGTCCACGGATGACATGGCACAGAGCTCTCAGATCCAGTCTTTACGAGCAATGGATCTCGACAGAGCACAGCTATTGGCTGCGCTTCCCACAACAGGACAACCATCCACGCGGCCTCTCCATCTTCTTCATGCTTTGTTGGAAGAGGTATCTGGACCGTGGCCTGTGTTTGCCCTTGTCAAGTGTCTTACAAGAGTGTACAAACATCTTCCCGAGGATGTCAAAACTGGAAAAGATGAGAAGTCTGCTCTTTTGTTGAAGCAGACTTCTGACTTGGTCAAGGCTTCGTACACTTCCCTTGCTCAGTTCATCAGTCCCGAGGATAAGCCTGCGCTGAGAGCTTCTAGTGGTGGAGATGTCATCTCACAATGCGAACTACATCAATTCGTCAACGACTTCCAACTCCCCGTCGAGACATCACGCAAACCTGTCGTTTCCATCGCCGTGCCGAACGGTCCCCTTCTAGCAGCTACATGTATCGCTGTGACGACATACTACACAGCATCACCTATCAACCCTGCTGCCGGACCAGAACAATTCCGAGCCGATATTCTACAGGCGCGAGCGGATTTTATCTTGACGACACATGAAGAATATGAGAAGCTGCAACTTGATGCTTCGTGGGTATTGGATAATGGCATTCGGGTTTTCGTTGTCGATTGGGTCGCTGGACAGGGCCTTTCTGTCAAAACATTGAATGGTGATGCGGTATCTGCTGGTTCGGATCGTGTCGCTAATAAGGCTGATGACATCAGTCTTATTCTATTCACCAGTGGTACGTCTGGTACCAAGAAGGTTGTTCCTCTTACCACGCACTCTATCGTCACTGGTGTAGTGGCCGTTATTGAATCATGGGGTCTTACTTCAGAGGACATCTGTCTGAACATGATGCCCTTGTACCATGTGTAAGTCTACCACTCCACACTTCAACATCTACTAACATTTCACAGTGGTGGCTTGGTACGCAACATCTTCGCACCAATCTTCGCAGGTGGCTCGACAGTATGCTGTCCCTCCTTCGACGCCAATCTCTTCTGGGACGTCGCCGAGACTATCCAACCGACATGGTACTACGCTTCTCCATCCATGCACTCAGTCATCGTCGCAGAAGCAGCTTCCCGACCTGAAGCGCTACAGAAGAGCAGGATCAGACTTGCTTGTAATGCTGCCGGTGGTTTACTTCCCTCGTTGGCGTATCAGCTTCGCGATACCTTCGACTGTGTCGTCCTTCCCAGCTATGGAATGACAGAGTAAGTCGTCTCACAATCCTGCCAATGAGCTCTCACTAACACATTTAGATGTATGCCCATTTCCACCCCACCATTGGACTACCGTCTCGATCGCGAAGGTACATCCGGTATCAGCACCGGTCCAGAACTCACCATCCTCGACTGGTCAGAAGACGTCGTCCCCAACCACACAGTCGGTCGAATCTGCGTCCGCGGTGAACCTGTCTTCCCAGGCTATCTTCGACCCGACGGTACCTACGACAAATCCCCCTTCAACGCCAGCGGCTGGTTCGACACTGGTGATCTGGGTTACATGGATGAGGATGGTTATCTTTACATCACTGGTCGAAGCAAGGAAGTCATCAACCGCGGTGGAGAACTCATCTCCCCATTTGAAGTCGAGAATGCTATCATGACTTCTTCTCGATCTGTGGAATCACCTATCTATGGACGTGTATCGCAGACATTGGCCTTTTCGGCAAGCCATGATGTTCTTCAGGAAGTCGTTGGTGTTGTTCTCGTCACACCTCCCAATGTTCCCCGCGTTGATCTCAGGACTCTCCACGCTGCGTTGAAGTCTTCCCTTCAACAAGCCAAATGGCCTGTCCTGATCGCCTACATGGACGATGTTCCCAAGAACAACGGCAAGGTCCTACGAATCAACCTGAGCAAGCGAATGGGTCTTCCCACCGTGACGGATGACACGCCGCATATGGGACGACACTGGGAAGCGGTTTGTCCTCCTGCTGATACCAAGCTTTCTGTATCAATTGAGTCTAAGCCTTGTCGGGTGGATTATCACACGCTTTCGGGTCAGATCCAGAGTGTTTTGCCTGGCCATGTCGATGTTTTCTGTCTTCAAGGATCTGATGGTGCTCCTCAAGCTGTCTTGGCTCCCAAGACCAACGATATCACTGTCGATGCCGACCTGACGAGCAACATTCGTCATGAACTTGTTGGTCTTGTCGACAACTACGCCATCCCCAGCGAAATCCACATTCTCGACCGTCCTCTGACTCGCAACTCCTCCAACGAAGTCAACATCGACCTCCTCCAGTCCCAACTCGATGAACTTCTCCAAGCTTCCATGAAGCAGCTCGAAGGCAGCACAGAAGGTCTCATCACCAAAGCCTTCGCCGAAGTTCTGTCCCTCCCTCCCTCCGACATTCCCCGCGACGTGGACTTCTTTACCCTTGGTGGTGACTCTCTTAGGGCAGGACGTCTCCTCGCTGCTTTACGATCCCAGTTCAACATTTCCATTCCCATTACTACCGTGTTCAACGATGGCACTGTGGCTAAGCTTGCTGAGCATGTTGATGCGAAGCTTGAGGCTAAGAAGGAGGGTGGCGACGAAGAAGATACCGTCGAGGGCTGCACCAAGACATACAGCTCTACGAATCCTCTTCTCATGATTCTTCAACTGTTTCCCCTTGTGGTAGTCTATCCCCTCCGTCGCGCATTCCAGTGGACATGTTTCTTCGTCGCTTTGGCATACAGCCAGAAACTCCCCACCAACGCCTCCGTCCCAGGTCGTTTTCTCAACTTGGTCGCCTCTCTCCTGATCTCCCGTGTCGTCACCCGCTGCGTCGCTCCTATCGTGGGCATCATGGCGAAGTGGATCATCATCGGTCGTTATCGCGAGGGACTGTATCCCATGTGGGGATTCTACCATACACGGTGGTGGTTAGTGCAGAAGATTGTTGCGGTTTGCGGCAAGGGTTTCTTCGAGACGAATGATATGACTTTGAGGATTTACTATCGTCTTATGGGTGCTAGTATCGGCAAGAACGTCAAGCTCGGCAAGGCTGCGATTGGGGAGTGGGATCTTGTCTCTATAGGCGATGACGCGAACATCACAGCATGTATCTGTCGCCCTTTCGCTGCTGAGGGTAATACTTCCATGTATCTCGGCCGTATCACTATCGGTGAGAAATGCGCTGTTGGCATGTCCTCTATCGTTGTCCCAGGTACTACCATGCCGGCCAATACCTGTCTCGGCTTCAACTCTTCTACCTGGGAGATGCACGATGCCAGCGAGGAGTACCGTGATCAACTACCTAGCGAGCGCAAGTCAGGACACTGGATTCTCAACATCCTCTTGACTTTCCCTCTGCAGCTGTTAGCCATGTTCGTCGCTGCCCTCCCCTGGGCGGGTGGTCTAGTCGGCATGGTTCTCAAGAAGGCTTCACACTCCACGTCCCCTCTGCGAAGCAGTGTCGATTGGTTCTGTCAGCCGACGCGTATCGGATACCACTACCTAGCTCGCGTAGCAGGCTGCATCTTTGGTCCTTTCTTCCTCTTCGCCTTCGTCATGATCGTCAAGTCCATCTTGGACTGCGTCTTCGGCAAGCTCCGCGCTACGTCTAAGCAGGAGACTTCTACCGTCTCTGCTTGGAGAGCCAGACTGATCAAGGATATTTATCCTGAACCTAGACTTCATGACTTGACGAGTTTGTTTGGACAGCACTACGAGGCTACCTCTGTAGCGCTGCGAGCGCTAGGTGCCAAGGTTGGACAGCGTGTCTATTGGCCTGGAACCGGTCCTAGTATTGGTGACTACCATCTCATTGATGTTGGTAACGACGTCGTCTTTGGATCGCGCTCTCATCTTGTTACATCTGACGGTATCGGATCCGAGGCGGTGACTATTCAGGATCGCGCTATGATCGCTGATCGTGTTACTCTTCTCCCTGGTGTCACTATTGGTGAGAAGGTCACCATGGGCTCTGGTGCTTTGACCAAGCGAAATGGTACCTACCCTCATGGTACATATGTTGGTTCTCACGGCGGCGATGCACTCTGTTTGTCCACGGGCTCCAGCACTGAGAACAGTGCTCAATCCTCCCTACGCGAGTTGCAGTATGATGAAAAGTTCAACAGCGACTCTGATCGCAGTGCGACTTCCGGAAGTGGCACCGACGAAACTTTCAACAAGGATGCCTGGGCCCGAGACTTATCCCCCTTCGGCCGCGCCTTTTATCTCAAGCTTGCACCGTACCACGTCCTCGGTCCATTCGCTATCTTTTGCTACTCTACCTTCTTCGCTGTTTTTGCCTCTGTTTTCTGGGACGCAGCTAGCATCTCTTCCATCCAGATCGTCCGCGTGGTGCTTAACCATATCATCGGCACCAACCTCATCTGGTGGAAGGACCTGGCCGCTATTTTCGTGACCATGCTCGTCGCCATGGCTGTCCTGACGACGATCCAGTCCATTCTCGCCATGGGCATCATTATCGGATCTAAATGGATTCTCATGGGTCGTCGCAAACCCGGTAACTACGATTGGGACAAATCCTCCTACTGCCAGCGCTGGCAAATCTTCCTCGGCATCGAGCGTCTTCGAAGGGGTTGCTACGCAGGCAATGGTATTCTTAACATGCTTACCGGCACGTCTTGGATCGTGTACTACTTCCGTCTCCAGGGCGCCAAGATCGGGAAGGACTGCGCTCTATTCGCCAACGGCACGCCCAGTCTCATGTTCACCGAACCTGATCTCATCAGCCTCGGTGACCGTGTAGTTGTTGATGACGCAAGTGTGGTAGCACATATCAACACACGAGGCAAGTTCGACTTGAACAGAGTTGATGTTGGAGACCGATGTGTTTTGAGGACTGGAAGTAGACTTTTGAGTGGAGCTAGGATGGAGAATGATAGTTGTTTGTTGGAACACACGCTTATTATGGGTGGCGATGTTGTTGATGAGAAGGCTACGATGCAGGGATGGCCTGCTGAGAGGTTTACTCGTAAGAGAGTTTAAGCCTAGGTTTAATGGTGGCTTTTTGTTATTGTTTTATTTTGTATTGCATTGGATTGGGTTAAAAGTTTCATATAGACTTGCATATCGGAGTTTTAGACTTTCATTTATTTACTTCAGATTGGATTGAACGTTAACTTTGTTGTGACTGCTGGTGCCTTGTGTTTGAGTTCCTAGTATACATTCATAAGCTGTGACGAGAAAGAACGCAAGGAGACCAAGCGTTGAGAAGCGTCTATAGCCCTAAGTTAAAGTTAATATGGTTCTTGGTTCTGGGCACTTGGCCTGGCGGCTCATGTTCACACCAAGGCGGTGGTATGGGCAAGGAAGATATTGGAGCACCAGGTCGTCGTTGTTCTGGGAACTCGACTTTGTGCCGCCCGAATTAAAGTTCCAAAATACCAACTCGTGATATCCCATTAACTTCAAACTCAGAGATAAACTCATCTTTACGCACAATAAAGTTCACACAATAATTTTAGACAGAGATTTTCTAGATATAAAAAGGTATCCTTCTCGCATAATCCGCAGGAATAAACCTCAACCATTTCGATACTCTACAAAACAAAACGAAGCACCACGAACAATCACCACCACCATCACCACAACCACATCATCGTTACAACGATCATCATCATCAACAAACACCGCCAGCACCATCGCCATGACTCGAGACACCACCTTGCCCTCAGTCACACCCGGCTACGGGCTGAACATGTCAACTTTCGCCGCCGCCCCCATCCAAGGACAGACGACATCATACGAAGTCGCCACACGTTCACTCCTGCAATCCCACTTCTCGGGAGAAACAGCCAAGCCTCTTATTCTGGGAATGCAAGAATTGCACACCCTTGTCAAGATGGCCACACACGAATTCGGCTTATTCACAGCCATCGTGGGCGATGATACCCGTCGTATTGTCGTCGGCCGATCACTCGGCGAGGTCCAAGGGTTAGCAGAGACTGTCGCTTATCCCTTCGGTCGAGGCGAGCGGGCTAAGAAAATGGCTTGGCTAGAGGCCGTGGGAGAACACTACGAGTACATGTCGAATAAACCGGGTGGTCGCCTTCAAGGGTCGTATATCATCAAGTGCGATGAGCTCTCATTCCGTAACGATTATGAGCACGGTGAAATGCAAAGCCTGGACATCTTTGAGCGCGATGATGTCACATGCGCAAACCTTGAGCTTGGTGAATTGGACGGAGTCATGCTCTTATCAACCGACCAGTCAGCCTTGGACGCCCTGGAACATTCCTACGACGTTAATGATCCGAATGTCACGTTGAGGAAGTGCAACCCCGAGACATGCACAGCGCCACCACCGAAATGGTCTCCCCCAACAGACCGACGCTTCTTTTTTCGGCTGAGAGGAAGAGAGATCGCCAGTGGTGAGACTGTCTCTGAGCCGGAGTGTGGAGATATTCAGTTTCTTGATGACGAGTATACTAAGTTTGTGGGGAGGATCAATGTTCCTTTCATGGGTGAAGAGGTTGAGTTTAAGGGTTATAAGGTTTCTGATACACCGCGTGATCAACCTTGTGATTGGGATTATTTCTCTTTTGAAGAGCCTGTTAATTCACGAAGGTGTGAGCATGGGGTTGAAGGCGAGTTTAATTAAGAAAGCATCAGAGATTGATGACTCAACTTCTCACACAACACAATAGTCTTACTACAATCAATAGACAAGTTCAGGACCACAAAAAATACAAGTTACTCGGGGTCTGCTAGTGACTCATCTGGTGATAAAGATGCCCGCAATGCGTACTTAATAAAACAACACTTCTGATCACACGAACCAAAAAATACAAGACATCTTATCTGACGTATCTCATCATTGTAAAGTATTTAACTATTTACACGTAAAGCTACTACCAAAGACTTATCCACGAGTTAAGCTTAACCCATGAAAGCCTTTCTCTTCTTGGTAGTCTCAAGAACAGCAACACTAAGCTCAGGCATAGTAAACTTGAAAGCACCCTTCTTATCAGCCTTGATAACAGACTTAGTGCTCTTAACAACATTGTTTCCCTTGTGAGGATCGTTGAACGCAAAAGGATCCTTCTCCTTGTTGGTCAGAAGAGTGAGCTCAGCCTGAGTACCAGCCTTGACACCCTCGAAAGCGACAGAGACAGGAACGTCGGCGTGCTTGGTAGTGTTGTACGCAGCACCCTTCCAGATAAGAGTACCCTTATCCTCGTTCTTACCAGCGACGTAGAAGAGAGGGTCGAGATCACCCTTGACAGGGAGGGTGTGGGTCATGGGGTGGCCGGCGAAGAGCTCCCAGACGTACCAGCTTGTAGAGCGGGTGGTCATGGCGGCGTCGGCGGCGAATTGGACCATGGTGATGGCCCATTGCCAGCGGTTCTCGTTCTTGAGGATGGGAGCGTAGAATGTTCCTGGAATACGATCGGCGTTGCGCTCGTAGGAGACGAGAGCAACGGCCTCACCGACACCGGAAATCCACCAGGGGTAGGGCATAAGCTTGCCTTCCCACTTGGTGCCGCCGTTGGGGTGGGTGGAGGCGACTTCTCCGATGACGTGGCCGTACTTGTTGTTGTCGAAAAGATCAAATTCCTCAACGAGAACATCGGGCTCACGGTAAGGATGGTAGTCACCGATACCAGGAGCGGGAATGTCGAAGCCAGCATTCTTGTTACCGACAGGGTCGATAGAAGCACCGGAGGAAATAACGGTCAGATCAGGGTGGGCCTTGTTGATAGCCTCGAGGAACATGGGGAATCGGTACTCCTTGTAGCTGTTCCAACCACCAGGATAACCAGCAAGCCAATCCTCGTTACCGATCTCGACGTAAGAAAGCTTGAAGGGCTTAGGGTGACCAAGCTCAGCACGCTTCTTACCCCACTTGGACGTAACAGGACCTCGAATAAACTCAATCTCATCGAGAGCATCATCGATAAGAGGCTGCAGTTGATCTTTGGGAGTAACGCCACCATCAAGAGCAAGACCGGCGTAGACACCGACGATGATCTCAAGGTTCATGTCCTCAGCCCACTGGAGATACTCGAGAATTCCAAGACCGTGGGTCTGCTGGTAGCTCCAGACACCCTCGAAACCAGGACGGTTGCGAAGAGGACCGAGAGTATCCTTCCAGTCCCAGTAAGTCTTGTTGGTGTTACCCTCCAGCATGTTACCACCAGGGAAGCGGAGAAGACTAGGGTGGAGACCCTCGAGAGCCTCAGCAAGATCAATTCGAAGACCGTTCTTGCGACCCTTGTAAGTAGGAGGAAACAGACTAATAAGGTTGAAGTCCAAGACCCCATCAGCACCCTTGGGGTCGTAGGTGATAGCAAAAGTGTTATTGCTGTTAGGAGCATCCATCTTGGGGGTAAGCTTAAACTCATGCTCAACCCACTTATCCTTCTTAGCCTTCGACTTGACCTTGACGCTGCCAAAGACATCATCGGTCAAGTTTGAGCGCAGAGATGCGGTGAAGTGGCCCTTGTAGGAACCCTTCACCCAGAAGCTGCCGGTGTACTTGTGCTTCTTGACATCCATGCCCCAGTAGCCCTCGTTGAGGAAACCAATCTCCTTGGCGTTCTTGGTAGGCTTGACGCGCATGGAAACAGGAAGAGCTTCGGAGAGAGGTTCGCCGGCGCGATTGAGGGTTAGGTTTGCGCCGTTGATGGGACGCCAGCCGGAGAGCGAGACGGGGAATTTCTTGCTGTATTGGAAGGCGCGGTTGCGGATGAGTTCGGCGTAGATGCCACCATCACCAGAGTTGTTGATGTCCTGGGCATGTTAGTACAAGTTTTAATTGGGGTCCCGGGGGATGTGTACCTCGTGGAGGAAACCATATTGATGACCGCTAGTGGCGTTTCCGCCCTTGGAAGCAACCTCGATGTTGACAGACTCGGCAGCAACAAAGCATGCCGCAGCCGCCAGGAGTGAACTGAAGCGAACCATGATGAAAAGCTTACACTCTGCAGATGGCGAGGTTGCAATTAGGATTTGGCAGGATGATGATACATATATATATACTTTTTATTTAGCCATAACTTGGTCTCGCCTATATTCATCCGCCCCAGTAATCAATCATTTCTTCCAAGTGACGTGGGCTAAGATGAGGGAGACTGCAGGTACGAAGCGGTCCAATAATTAAGCATGATGCTTCTCCGCACTTTTGACGATCGAATCATGTCCAATGCCGAGGATGGAACTCAAGACATGTTTAACCGGTGAAGGTCAGTAAAGAACCTGGAGTATGATCAATTGAATGCGGGGAAGAAGGACGATCATGGCGGGTGAATTCTGGGGTGGATAAAAAACGAGGTGGATGACGTTGGACTTTTGTCGATCATGGCTCAATTCCATGTTGGAGTAATGACAAGGGTACAAGGAATTGGGCATTTGGATTCGTGCGCGTCAGAGAGGTTGTGGGCTCGAGGTCGTATTTCTCCATAACTGACTCGGCCTAAGTCCCTAAAACGAGATTAGTTTTTGCAAGTCAAGAGTTTATTAATTCCTCCACGAATTGGATATCAGTTTATCTGATGATCACCGGTTAATTTGCTGCAGTCGCACGATGCGAACCTGCACATCAGGAACAATTGCAATCACATGAATAAAAATATGCAACTGTACGGGTCTGTCATAATCATTGTATTCTTCAGACTTCTACCGTCTGGTAATTCTATCGTTAACCATAAACACAATCGCTTTCGCTAAATCAATTTGTCTCGTTGCCCTCTTCCAAGTGGTCCGCCTTCTCCTTGCCAGCAAGAAACTCTTGAGGAGTGTTGCGAGGTCTGTTCTTGGCGAACTTGACAGTCGAGAAGACAGATGGTGACTCCTTGAAGATGAGCTCAATCTCTTCGAGGTTGCGGCCCATGGTCTCGGGGAAGAAGAAGTACACCGAGACAGGAACGCAGGCAGCGATGACGGCGTACACGATGTAGTACTGCCAGCCGATGCTCTCCAGAGCGACGGGAGTGACCATGACGACGATGAAGTTCCTGAAAAATTATTAATATTAGGGACTCAAAAGGTGAGATGGAAGAACTTACCATAGCCAATGGTTGGCAGTTGAGATGGAAGACATGGCCATTCGGAGTCGGATGGGCGCAACTTCAGTACAGTACAAGAAGTTGGCACCCAGGAAACCGATAGGCACAAAGGTGTTGTAAAAGTAAATGAAGGCAGCAGCGACAATCATAGCAGGCTTGTTCTCAGGTCCGAAAGAAGTACTGACAGCCAGCGCAATCATACAAGCCGACATACCGACACCGCTGATAATGAACACCGCGCGACGACCGAATCGATCGATGGTGAAAAAGGCAACGAACGAAGCGAGGAACTTCCAGGTCAGGGCACCGCCGGTAAGAGCCTTGGAAGTCTCGGCGTCGAGGCCAAGGTTCTTCTGGAAAAGAATGTTGGCGTACACGCTGACCAGGTTGGAACCGGACATCTGCTGGTAGAACTGGAGCAGGATACACAGGATGAAGCGATAGAGGAGCTTATCGTCGCCCATCTTGAGCATGTCGCCAAGACGAGCTGCCTTGTCGGAGGTTTCTTCAAGGGAGTGCTCAATACCGGCGACTTCGG
Organism: Fusarium clavum; assembly: GCA_004367155.1. Taxonomy (NCBI): domain Eukaryota; kingdom Fungi; phylum Ascomycota; class Sordariomycetes; order Hypocreales; family Nectriaceae; genus Fusarium; species Fusarium clavum. Next base: position 20,254 of record QGEC01000090.1, on the reverse strand, counting down.
CGAGGACTTCGGTGGAGTCGATGGGAAGACCGCGGAGGGCTGCGACGGAGTGGCGCGCTTCTTCGGAGCGGTTCTTGAGGACGAGCCAGCGGGGGGACTCGGGGAAGCAGTAGATGGAGGCCATGAGGATAAGAGAGAAAAGGATGGCGATGGCAATCGGGGGTCTCCATGTCACGGAGCCGTGCTCGAATTCGAAGAAACCGAGGTTGATCCATGATTCGAGGACGTATCCAAGACAGATGAAGAGACCAGTGAGGACGACTTGACGACCACGGTTCTGAGCGGCAGAAGTCTCAGACTGCCACACAGGAACAATGGAACTCAACTGTCCAATACCCAAACCGATGATAACACGACCAACGATAAACTGCGCAAGTCCAAAGCTGGACGCCTCAAGGATTTCGCCAATGAGGGTACAAACAGCAGCCGCAAAGATGACATTTCGTCGACCAAACTTATCACCAGTCCACGAACAAGACAAGGAACCGATCAAGGCACCAATGACAAAAGTCGCAACGACAAAGCCTTGCAGTGTTGACTTTGCGCTCTTCTCAGCACCGGTGGTGTTGACGGTGTCGATCTCGGGGAACGTCTTTACCCAATCTTCTTCGGTGAGGAGACCGCCGATACCAGCTTGGTTGTAACCGAAGAGGATGAAGGAGGGTGCGACGATGGCGGCGATTTGGAGAATCGCGAGGGACTTGCCGCTTGCGCCGAGATATGTTGGCACGCTCATTTTGTCGGTGATGATGAAAAGAACGATGCTGGAGAACACAATGAGGGGAGGTGCAGCTGGAGTTCTTTATACCAGATGGATCATCGCGGAGTTGGAGCTAGAGAGAGTCTTGTTGCGGAGCCCCATGGGATACGGAGGGCAATTGCCCCGTATGTGGGGGTTAGTTTGAATCATGAGATAGACCATTAACGTGATATGAATTTGTTATCGTTTTCCAAAATGTCTCTCTGTCTCTTCGGACAAGTCGAGTTCATAGTCAACTTAGACGGATATTACGGCACGGTCTCTTTTCGGTGGCTTCAAAATATTGTGGGGAACCGGGTCCGCCTTCGTCATTGTCGCGAGTCGCGAGTTGGAGAATCGGAGGGTAAAAGTGGGAGGTAAATCTGGTAATGGCCAGTGAACGAGACTCGGAGTAACTGCTTTGGGAATTTTATTGTAGGGCAGGCATTGAGGCTCCCACTAGGACCTGCGCCTACGGCAGTGGATAGCCAGGGTGCCTTGCTGAACAGATATCATTTCAACAGAATATTCACGCCGAAGATGACTGTCACTGTCTCGAATGTGATAATTTACACTACAGTGCTGCAGTAGAGATATCCCTCATGAATTGAGTTTAGACATCCCGCGGGATATATTCTAGAAGGTTTCCAACGAAAACCATTCGGCCATGTCCTGTCGATCACATCCCGGCTAGCCACGAGCCTTGGCCGATTTATCCGTCTTGGAGTAACGGCAGTTGAAACCTTAGCTAAGATCAACTATGACACAATAACAAAAAAAGCGTGATAAAATAACTCCAATTACTGATTCATGGTTATCCCTTGCCAGGTTAGTGCTGAATAACAAACAGCAAAGGTCACTGTCTGGTCTGCCAAGTTGGGGGAAAACGGGGAACTCTCGGGGAAATTGGAGTCCCAGCCATTGAAACACGGCGAATTAATAAAATTGTGGACAAGACGCCAGAGACCCTTTGTCTGTTCCCCCTCATTTCTGGGGTTAATAGGCTCTCCTTCTCCAGTTCTTTTTTCCTTCGTGCTCAACAAAAATTTCTGTTATTGATCCACTGTGGTGAGATTTCAAGGATGGACTTGGGGGAAAATTGGAGACATGTCTTTCTCTCTGACTGACGGCCGGACCGGACTTAGCAATCAGAGTGCTCAGACCAATACAGAGGCCGTCTATCCGTTTACAGCACCAGTTTTTCTCTCACGGGAGAGAAAAATGACCCACCTTGATAGTGTCAACGTTACATACAGTCCGTTCGCCTGGCCTCCCGCTTATCAATTACTGCAGGTCAAGGTCATGCGAAATCGACTCACGCGGTTCGGTGGAATCTTTGCTGCCCGCTTATTTATGTATGTGAGTTGTGACCGCCAGATTCGTTTATCGGCTCGACGGCTTGCCGTTTTTTTGTAACCGTGATAGCCGTACTCGCTTGCCCACATACCGCTATGTTAGCATTCGGTCCATAGCTGGACCGTATCACAACCGCGTCAACACCGAGAAATGGTTAATAAGAGGGTTCTCGTTTGATCATGGTGAATGTTCAGTACTAGGAATAATAACTGACCGAGGAATAACTTTTGTTGTGAGCGGTGACTACCACGGGCACTTTTGTGTATGGCGACATGGAGTATGAGAAGCACTCCAAATAACCAACACGATCAAGGAGACGCTGATTACACACTGCAACACTTAAGAATAAGCATAAATTAATCTCTACATAAGCTCAAAGATGATCATTCTTAATCTCCAGTATCTAGATAGAAACGAGATAAAGTCCAACACAGAATTCTAGAAATGTTTTCTCAAGATTCCTGTTACCCTGGATCTCAACATGTGAGCCAATCAGCAGCGGTGAGTCTGTTGCTGCGATAAGTTCGTTTCCACTTTCCCTTTTTCTCTCGGCCGGCTAAGTAATTACCCCGAGTCGTACCATGACTAATACCCCCATGGAGGTCAGCGACGGAGTAGCTCTTTTGGGATTAGTTCATCTGGAGAGAAACCGGATTTTAAGATCCACTTCCATGGCCATGATTCAATTCCTTCTCCTACTCCGGCGGTCTTACTCGATAATAATACGACTTGCCACTATCATTAAAAATTCATGATGTGGTAGTCGGGAACGGCTGAGCCGATGATCAACATCTACGGTAAATATGTAATTGCCGACTTGGCGATAATGATGGAATTTGTGTAGTCATCATTGCCAAAGATCATGACAATGCTCTTGTGTATCGTAATCGACACTCTGACTGAACAGAAAATTGGCAGCATGTCGTAGGATGAAGCAATCGCGTGGATGGTGAGTTCGGATATATGCTGGTAAGCTGACAATGCTCAGCTATCAGTCAACTTCCAATCAGGAGGATTAGCAGCGTTTTCCGTCGCCATCCACGCAGGTAAGAAGACAGACTAGCTCTAGGTTACTTCCAGGAACATATGTCTGCAAGTAAAACGCTACCTGCTCGACGATAACTTGACTGGCCACCAACCTTAAAAACTCATGATGGCGATAATCAGGAATGAATGTGTGGTGTCCTTCGCTCTGTGGTTGGCATAGAGGCCATTGGCAAGCAGTTCCCGGGGTTAATCTTGACTTTCATTGAAAATGGTAATGATTGAATCTCTAATTTACAAAGACTTGCATCTGATCATCTGATAAACGGAAAACACTTTTGCAAATCTTCGATCCTCTTTTTAACCTCGCCAATCTGATCTAGAGTGGCCTGATTAATTGCCTTCTGCAAACCGTACTCACGAGCGAACTTCTGAATTGCATCCTGCGTGCCTGGCCCGAACTTGGTCCAGATATCTTCAAACTTGACCTTCATATCTGGAGGATGATAAGAATTGATCATGTTTTCGGTTTCGATGAAGATAACACAGATCAGCTCTGAGGCAAGCAATGTCATTAGAGTTCGACTTGGGTAATAATGCTTCTGGTAAACTCCTCGGCCACAACTTTCAACTGAAAGGAGACACGCCGTTAGCAAAAGTTGGCGGATAAGGTGTACGAGGGACCTACTTCTTTGAGCTTATTGGTGCAAATCTTGATCTGATACTGGATGAACTGCTTGCGGGACCTCAGAGCTCCAAGATCGATGCTGGTTCTCATCCGGTCCAGAGACACAGCGATCTTGTCATAACAATCAGCCTGGTTACTGAAGAGCAAGCTAAGCCCCGTCATGGCAGTGATGGCGTCGGTCATCTTCTGTTCGATATCGGTGCACTGAGTGATCATTTGATTCACAAATGTGATGAGGTCCGTCTCTTCCTTTCGATCCTGCCGAAGCTGTGCGATCTGATCTTGCAGGTCACTCCAGACCCTGCGCAGAGCAGCGGTCTTGGCCGCATGGACTCCCATGACAACCCATCCAACAACTCCGAACCAGCAGGTGCCGACTGCAATAGCAGTGTTTTTCTCCTGCAACAAGCGAATAGGAATTCTGTTAGTTTAACTGAGCCACGGTGGGAGAAACAAACCAAAATGTCATTTTACATACCCAGTCAGCATACTTCTCTTGGGCTTCTTTCACCATATTGTTGAATCTTTCAAGGCTTTCGGCAAGATCTTTGTTGAGGTAATCAAGGTAAGGCGTTTTTTTATTCGAATTGTTCTCAACGGGTCCAGTTTTGTATTGCTAGATAAGAAACTTGACGTTTGGCTGATTCTTGAGAGTATCTTCCTTGAACTGAAAGTATGTCAGCCATGACCCAAATTGAAGAGGTTTGGATTTTTGTCAAGGGAGCGGGCGATTCTTACTCGAACCAGAGTCTGCGTGATCTGGTCTGTTTTGTTCTGCTTCTCTTTCGCATCATCCCCTAGCATCTCTAAAGTCATCTTGGCTGCCTCTTTGGCCTCTCTGTAGGCATCAACAAATTTCTCCGACGAAGTGTACTTCTCGTACATGACAATGTCAAGGTTGTGTCGCAGATTGACGCCTTCTGCTGTCTCCAAGATCTCAACAGTGTTATCACTGTATTGAATAGCAGCTTGAACAGCAGTCACTGTATACGAATGCTCAATTAGCTTACTTCAACAGGTACGACCAAGCAAGGAGTTCAAAACAGAACTGACGTACCGAGCTTGGCAAGGTGGTTCTGGTGGAAGTCCAGGCAGGTGGATCCAACAGCTACCATAGTCTCTCTGGTTTTCTTTACAGGACAAGCAAGGTCAGTAAAGCGTGATGAACAATTGACCCTCGTGGAGAACGTACATCATACATTTCAGTATCAAATTCGGAGAGCTTTTTGAAAGTGGTCTTGGGGGTCTTGGCATCGAAGATAGGGAAGCTCGTAGGGAACTCCTTTCCGCTCAAGACATAGGCCTGGAGATCTATTTACGATCATGTTAGACTGAGCTGATGTGAATCTTCAGAACACCTCCTTTGATGTGACTTACCAAAGTAGCCCTTGGAGCGCAGAATGAAACGGTTAGGTTGAGAAAGTTCGGAAGATGGAAGAACGACCTTGTCTGCCGAGCGGCTGAGATCATCCAAAGCCTTTTTGCTCTCAATCTCATTGTGAGTAGTCGGGTTCCAAGCGACAGACATGGTTTCAGGAATAAGAATAATCGCTCCTGGGAACTAAAGAATTTCGTTGTAGTTCTGAAGAGTAGTAGTTGGAAGCACAGTAGCTTCCCTTGCCGCGGCGAGGAGACTTTACCGTCTCCAACACTCAAGTCGCTCAATATTGACATGCCATTGAAGCCCCGATGCTTGACTATTAACCATGGCAGAAAGATAGAACAAGGAGTTTGCTTGGTCGAAACACCGATAGCTTCTCCTCCACAGCTGTCAGTACGTCAATGCCCTGGTATAGAGACTAACAAAATTGTTCTGAATCCTTCGACCTTGGCCATTACGTATGCGTCTGTCAATTTCCAAGCATCTTCAACGCCAAGATTCGTTCCTGAACGCACAGCCAATAGCATTGTAGGCTTAATTGATCCAAACATTATTCAGCTTGCTGACAAGACATCAGGGCAGAAGCATTGATTGGTGCGCTATGTAAGACGAGGTCCACACTTCCGAATAGGAACACCGGTTTCCCAAAGGAGAAGCCGGAGCTTAACAATCGTAGGATCACAAACCTTGTGTTAGTGGCCAAGTTTTTGAGCGAGACATGAGAAAATGAAGATATAAGGAGGACCAAATGGAAGTCAGATTGGAACTCATTCATCGAAAACATACTTCATTAGTACTTGACAAGATGCGCTTCTTTACATTTACACTAGCCTCTTTGGCATCCATCGCCACGGCGCTTTCATCGTTCGACAGTTGGTCTCACGGCCGAGTCGCATTAAATGATGTTAGCATTCACTTCCGATACGCCGGCTCCGGTCCTCCCCTTCTTCTCGTCCACGGAAATCCCCAACATAGCCTTACATGGCAATTCATCGGTCCCATCCTCGCTCAAAACTACACTGTCATTGCACCTGATAACCGTGGTGCTGGAGACTCGAGTATTCCTCCTGACAATGACTACACCGCTGCTGCGTCAGCAGAAGATCTCAAGGGTGTGCTGGATTTCTTGAATGTTACGGAGACATACGTCTTTGCGCATGACAAGGGTGTCGGTATGGCGACGGCACTGGCTATCAAGCATCCTGATATGGTGAAGAGACTGGCATTGGCTGAATACCCTCTTCCAGGATTTGGCTACGAGCAGTCTGCCAACCCAGCAGCTTTCTGGGATTTATATCAGAACTGGCAACTAGCGTTCTTCCAAGTCACAGACCTCGCAGAATTTCTCATGTCAGGAAAAGAGAAGCAATTCCTACAGTGGTACTTCTACCACGGCAGTTACTCTGGCGTCGAGAGTTTCAGCGAAGAGACAGTCAACAGATACACGAGTAGTATCTCAAAGCCTGGATTCCTGAGAGCTATGCTTGGACCTTTCTCTGCTACGACAGTTGCCAAAGACGCTGAGTTCTTCAAAAGCTCGTTGAATGAGAGTAAATTGAGCGTACCGCTTCTTGGAATGGGTGGTGAAGGGAGTTTGGGATTGGAGTCGGTCTTGAAGGATTCATTTGAGCCAATTTCTGAGAATGTTGAGATTGATATCATTCCCAAGGCGGGGCACTGGATTGGTGAGTTTCCTCATAACATTTGGGAGATTGATTACTGACTCTTTCTAGCGGATGAAAACCCTACGTGGACTGCGAAGCGTGTGGCAAAGTTCTTCCAAGAAGATGACGAAAGCCCGAAGAAGGTTGACTTGGCTTACTTGGAGGATATGGTTACTTTGGATGTTGGGTACTTTGGTACAAGACGGAACTTTAAGCTGGGATCTCAGTGATCGGATGTGTGCCTGCCAAGGAGCTTGGCATCGTGTGGCTGGATTTAAAACGGGAGTGGGTGTGGTAGATCTAGATCGCGGATGACACTACAAAATGTACTAAGGCGCTAGCTTTACCTCGAAAATTGACATCACTTGTGAACAAAAATAGTATAACTTGCGCTTGGCAGATAAATACTCTGGTAAAATAGATACAAAGAAGTGTTGCACCCGGCAACGTCCTATCCAATCTTATATACAACTCATTCCTCCATCTCCACCTAGCATCCAATGCGCTTAGAGCTAACAGCAATGTCATCGTACCAGAAAGTGTTAGCAGCACCGCTGTACGACTCCCAACCGAAGTAAACACCCTGGATCTTGGGCTTGGGCTTGCTGTTCTTCCATCCGTTGGTGTAAGGAGCAGGGTCGTTGGGCTTGTAGACGAGTCCCTTGACAGGGACGCTGTTGAGCCAGGTGGCGATGGTACCATCGGGGGAGAGATGGTACTCGAGGCACTGCCAGGTGTTGGCGGGGATGTTCTTGGAGGCTGCGATGCCGTCGGGGGACAAGTCGGGGAGAGTGGCGTCGTCGGACTCGTGGTTGTACATGAGGATCTTGCTCTGGCCGCCGATGCGGAGATGCTTGCCCTTGCCCTGAGCGGCGTCGGGCATGGTGATGAAGGTGACGTGGGAGTCATCGAGAGCCTTCTCAGACTTCCTATAAAATTATCAACATCAATTCCCCAAACCCAATGATTCATTACTTACATCCAAGCGCGGACGTAGACATCTCCGCTGGGAATAGCATCGGTGCCAAAGAACTTGTGACCGCAGAAACCGTTGGATCCACCAGTGACCTTGATAGAGTTCTTGCCGCTGTGAGCGGTAGTCTTGTCAAGAACGACCTTTCCGCCCTGATCACAGTCGGGAGCGTAGGTAGGCCAAGCAACCTGATCCCAACCGCTCTCGAAATCCTCGGCGACCTGGCCGAGGGTGAGAGGAAGCACTGAAAGTGCAGCAAGAGCGATGTTGCGAAGCATGATGAGAATAGTATATAAGAGAACAGTAAAAAAAGAAGTGAAGTGAATGTGAATGGAATGATAGAAACAGAAGCCAAGCTGCCAAGGACCAGCTGAGAGTTATATATAAAGCATCTATCTTGGCGGGGTGCACCCTTTAACGATAATATTAGGGACTATATCCTGAAACGAGGCGGCTCTTCGTCCGATCTGTCATTGGGTGTTGCCGGGATTGTTACGGTTAATTCGGAATTCAGTGCCCGCAATTTCCTTGTCGGGCCCGGACGGTGGTGAACCTGAGACAGAAAGGGCATTTTTTCCGCGGAAGGGGTTTGAAACGGATAATTTATCCGTCTCCGTTTACCTCTTTTCTACAAACAAGCGATATTTAATGGTAGCTATATACCGCCTTTTGGGTTTATTGGTTCTTCCGGATGGTCTTTTTGGGTATTTGTGATGCGTTGTCGAGCTGAGAATGCGACGTTGAGGTTGTATGCCGAGCTGATTGATGCCGTTGTTCCGGTTGGTGATAAGATAAGATAACGCGATACGGAGATAAGATAAGAGGATGTATCCAGGAAGAGAGCCAGGGAGTTTCATTTTCTATTGGCTATTGATCAATTGACGGAATAAGCTATCTAGCTAGGATAAATCTCCTGAAGTTCGCTGTTTTATAGAAAATGGTGAATCATGTCAACCAAAACTAGCTGGAGGCGGCGAATCTATCGGACTGGCCAGCATTAGGATCCTTTCGGAAAGACATGGTCGCGTGTCAGACATCGTTTGCGTAGATCAATGTAATCAACAGTGCAGTGAATTTTCTTCTCTCCCGGGCTAGTATGCCATCCGCTGCTGTGTAAATATCAGCTTTGAACACAGGAAGATGTTAGCCACATCGTTCAACTCACACGACCACTGCCTTCGCAGCTCCAGGTGGAGCTTTCGCAAGTACCAAGTTGGTGATAGACATTTTCTCGGATAGTTTCCCTCCGTACATATTGTAGGGTCTGAAGATGACGTCGTATAAGGTCATGATCGGAGGTGCCCTAGAGCTTTTATACCGAACATGGCAAGGTAGCTTGGTGATCCGCTGCAGGTGGCTGGTGATAGGGCGAAGTCGCGTATGTCCGGCGATCCCCCAACTGATGAGTTTATGCCCGGGAAGGGAAAGCATCGTGGTTTTTCAAGACCGAATAACTGAGTATAATATGTCGGTTAATTTACGTGAGATGATCAGTTTTGTCCCCGTGGATAAGCTAAGTCTCAGGATGATGAAGGACAGGATTTGGAATGGTCTTTAGCAAAGAATCTCATTCCTCCCTCTACTAGGCATCCATAGGTCACCTCAAGGTGTCTGTCAAGTGAACGCAGTAGATTCACATATATTTATTCCCAATATCATTTCAGTACAACCAATTTGTGTGGCCAGCAATCGCGGTGAGCATCAAAAATAACTGCAGGGCAATTCACGTTTGTTGGGGCTGATTGTGTGTGGTACGAATCGTCCGGTGACACTGCATAATCCGCACAAATATCTACTAAACAGCTGCAAGGGGAGATTGATTGGAAAAATACATTCCAAACTCTAGTCAGTCTTTTTGTATCTGTTTTTAATAAGTGACCCTGCAAAACTGAAGGCATTTCACTGTTTTTGTTGTTACAGGTCCAACGGTTACCCTACGACAAACTGACGTCGCGCCTTAGTCAGCACCATCAACCAGTCATCGACCCAGCTTCTGAAGATTTACTCATCTCAACCATCATCAGCCAAAACACAATGAGATGGCTTCTCCTCAGCGACATTCACTTCAAGCATCATGACCTCGACCGCATCCGCCAAACAGCACAATGGATCATCTCCGCCGCCGCCCACCACAAACCCGCCAGGGTAATCGTCTGCGGCGACCTGTTGACGAGCCGGACAATGCAACCAACCCACGTTCTATCCGCCTGCTACCGCTTCATCAGTCACCTAAGCGACATCGTTCCACGCATTCACATCATCCTCGGAAATCACGATCTCGCATATAAACGTGATTATCAGACGACAGCTCTGGAGGCACTGAACTTCAAACGACTTGCCCCACATGTTTCGGTTCATAGCGTCATCGCGAAACATGAGTGGGATGGACGACGGGTTTTGTTGTTGCCCTTTCGGGAGGAGCAGGAGGAGCTTACCGATGCTGTTGATGCGATTGAGCCTGGCGAAGCGCGTGAGACGGTTGCTTTTGCTCATCTTGCGATTAATAAGGCTATCACCCAGAAATTTGTGCCGAATGGGACGAATTCTGTCAGGTATCATGGTTTGACGGGTCCGGATCGGTTTGCGTCTTTGGCTAGGACCTTTACCGGCCATTTCCACAGTCCCCAGACGATTATTCAAGACAGTCGCGAGAAAAATGATTTGCAAGGAAGTCTGACGTACTTGGGTTCGCCTTGTCAGTTGAACTGGGGAGATCTTCATGATGAGCAGCGAGGTGTTGTTTTATTGGACCCGGACACGCTTGATCATGAGATGCTGGTCAATCCATATGCTGTTGGCTACATCGCTGTCGACTTGGAAAAGGTTCTTGCGGATGAGATTGAAGAGGATACTGTCAAGGATAAGCATGTTATGCTTCTCGGCAGTCCTTCTCATCTCAAATACGTCACTGCGCGAGATCAGCTTCTTTCTCTCGGTGTTCGAAGTGTACGCAACTGGACTCATACGAATTTTGTTGCCAATGCCAACCGAAGACCTGTCGAAAGTCTGGGTGCTTCAGTGCCGGCTAGCGATGCCGCCATTCAACCATTGGAGGAGCCCATCGAAAGCGCTACCGATGAAGATATAAGTGCGACTACCTATGCTACTGCCGAAGCTACTCTGGACGCCCCGCCTGAAGTCGAAAGGCTCGATCTGCTTGCAGAAGCGCGTGAATATGTCGAGTCATTGGAACTGGACGACTATCTTCACCCGCGACGAGATGAATTGGTTCGGGTCGGCCAGCGCATGATCCAAGCCTCGCGAGATATGGCCGACCAAGACAGCGAAACTGAGATCAACCATCAAGACTTCCTCGACAGGTCAGCTCAAGCTCTTGGAACAAGCTCCGACAGCGGGCTTGCAGGAGAGTTCATCAACGTCTTCGTCGCAGAACCACGCACCCTTACAGTCACCAACTTTCTGGGGATACAGGACACTATTACCATCGATTTCAAACGCGACGTTCCACGCGGATTGACTTTACTCGTCGGCGATAATGGTTCTGGAAAGAGTACTCTCATCGAAGCTATAGTGTGGTGTCAATTCGGTCGCTGCATCCGCAATGGCTTGGCAGCCAATGATGTTCTCAACGACACTGTTGGTAAAGACTGTTCCGTGAGACTAGAGTTCGCCAACGGTTACGCCATCACACGATATCGAAAACACAAAGTTCACAAGAACCGTATTGTCGTATCATTACACGGCGAAGATCAGCCTCAACTCGAACATCCAGACGCGCGAACGACACAGGTTGCCATCAACGAGCTTTTAGGAACAGACTACGAAACATACGTCAGGATTGTTCTGCTGAGTCAGGAGAGTGCAGCGAGCTTTTTGAACTCGACGCCGATTCAGAGACGGGATTTGATTGAATCGTCACTTGGACTGCCGATGTTGGATCACTGTGGACAGATGTCCAAGATGCTGCTCAAGGACATTGACACACAGGTCAGTGAGGTCGAGGGAAAATTGGAGGCTGTCAAAAGGACGATGGAGTATAGCGAGGAGAGGCTTGAAGAGCTGGAGAAGACGCGACAACGACTTGAAAGTCAGGCGGTCAAGGCAGTTGCGTCTTTGAAGCTGAAAGCCGAAGAAGATAAATCAGAGAGGCATGAGGAGCGAACCACCGCCGGCGAGGTAGATGAGTCTGAAAGCTATGAACAGGAAATCCCAGCCGCCACCAAAGAAGCTGAACCTGGCATGGATACGCGCGATAGGATCTCGACTCTGCAGAAACAGATCCGTGCTGAGAAGGATAATCTGCGGCAGCTGAGGAGCGAACTTGATGCTATTGAGGCCGCTATCGCAGCAGCTCGCCCCGTGGGTCTGCGCAAGCTCATGCTCGACATACAGGCTGCTATCAGCCGATTGTTCAGAAGTTTGCGATCTATATTCGGCTTGAAGAATGATCCCGAAGAAACTGCGTCTCAAACTCAGGATGAGACAGCGACCATCCGCCAAAGCATCGAAAGCAGCACATCACATCTGGAGAGCCTCAAGCGCGAGGAAAAAGCTGCAATTAATCATGCATTGACGATGAGCGAACAAGCCTCACAAGCTATGAAAGCTCAAAAAGCACGGGAGAAAGCACGGGAAGACGCTCGGAAAGCTCGAGAAGAAGAACGTCAAAGAGTCCAAAGAGCCCGTGAAGAGCGACGCCAAGTCCGTGAAGACCTACGTCAGCAAATCGCCGTCAAACAACGCGACGCAGTCATATACCAGAACTTGGCCGAAACCGAAGAATCCTCTCTCCAATCTTTGAAGGCTGAATACGAAGCCCTTCGTAAACAACGACATGGCATTATCTCTGATCGCGAGTTATTCAGCTTTTGGTCTTCGTCACTTACGAAAAGAACGAAAAAAGGCAAGGGTGCAACCGCGAACTTTCGCGAACATATTCTTCTTAAATCAATTTCAGAACTCAACGGTCTTCTCGCGCAGGTTTTGACAGTGCTTTATGACGATACGCGCCATGCGCATATGGCGACGGGAATGCTCCGCTCCCTCCTCGAAGAATCAGACTCCGTTCTCGACCCGACACTAGCCGTATCTCCCTCCCTCGCATACGGCAAACGGTCCAGTGGTGAACGTAAACGCGTTGACCTGGCACTCTTCTTCGCACTCCTCCAACTCGCGCGCGCAAAAAGCTCACATCGCGCACATTATGTGTTAGTCGATGAAGTTTTCGATAATTTGGATAATGCGGGGCAGGCAGCTGTTATGAGATGGCTGGGCGTCATGTCGCAGACGGTTGTGGGGTGGGTCATTGTTATTACGCATAGTCAGTTTTTGATTGAGAGAGAGGTGGAGGAGAAGGTGGTGGTTGTTAAGGCTAGTATGGGTGGGGAGGGAACGGAGTTGTTTGTTGGTGATGAAAGGATGGGCAAGGAGGAGTAGTGTTTGCTTGCCCAGAAATGGGATTCAGATGTTCTATTGCCTATTGAGGGCAGTGTTTGCTGTTGTGGCGTTGGACAATAGCGCTTTGATATGCGGAATGATGTTAGCTGTTTTCTTTGTTTGATGCAAACATGGCAATTATTTAGATCATCCCAAGTCCATTTCCCAAGCACAAATTTTATCTCTATCATTTGTCAATCTAACAATGACTTCACTGCCTACACCACCCAATGACAAAGAGCTGAGATTCGACAAGATATAAGCTCCGTACGAATGGCTGGAGTCATACCGTCCAGGAGGTAATCATCCTGTCCATCTGGGCGACAAGTTCAAAGATGGCCAGTATAAGGTTGTGAGAAAACTTGGATGGGGTACTTTCTCGACTGTGTGGCTCGCGCGAGATGTTAAGTTAGTATACCATACTTTCGCCCTATAGTTACTAATACTCGATAGAAATGAACGCTCTATGTCGCCCTGAAAATCACCACTTCAAACAGCGATGCAAGTCGCGAGCTTGATATCCTAAACCATCTAGGCAACAGCAGCCATATCACCCATCTTCTCGACCACTTCACCCACGCCGGTCCAAACGGTCTACACAAATGTCTCGTTTTCGAACCAATGGGTCCAAGCGTAGACAACATGGTCTACGAGTTTCCCCAGTATGATCGAAAACAAAATGCAATGGTAGCTCGATATCCTATGAAAATGGCAAAGAGCATCTTGAAGCAAGTTTTGCAGGGGTTGGTGCAGATGCATGAGAGTGGTGTTGCGCATGGGGATTTGAAGATGGGGAATATGCTATTTTCGATTAAGGATATTGGGGGCGAGGTTGCTCAGGAGGGGGATTTGGATGATCGATGTGTTGCTTGGCCTGTTGAGGGTGAATGTGAAAATGTGCCGAAGTGCCTTTTTGCTGCGCAGCCTTTGACGGGGTTTGTTGATTTGGATGATTTCACGGTTAAGCTATCTGGCTTTGGTGGTGGTAAGTCATCTCTTCTCTCATTTTTCTTCTTTGTTAAGATGTACCTTATTCGGACATCTCATTTGAGACAAATGAAGGCTGCAAAGCTAAAAACACCTACTGAAACAATACTAACTTGAACAGCATACTTGTTCGATAATCCCCCAAAGAAACTTCCCACACCAACCGAATTACGATCTCCCGAACTAATCCTCAAAAACCAAATCAGCCAAGCATCCGACATCTGGGCCTTTGGTTGTCTAATTTTCGAACTCATCACGAATACACGACTCTTCCGAATCCCAGACACAAATAAAGACGATGAGCATCTTCTCCAACTTCATGAACGGCGTGGACCATTGCCAGATGAGTTGTACAGTCAGTGGAGTAGGTCCGAGCTGTATTTTACATCTGAGAGAAAAATGTATAACCGCAAGGTGGAAGGTGTATCTGAAGAGGTTTCTGGTTGTTATATGGAGGACTTAATTGATGAGTTGCGATCGGATCTATCGGGGATGGAGGCGCAGCAGATTAAGATGTTGATTAGTTGGATTTTGAGGTATGACCCTGCGAAGAGGCCTTCTGCTGCTCAGATATTGCATAACCCTTGGTTTACGGAGTCTTGAAGCCCTTTTCCTTAATGCCGCTGGAAGTAGTACAGTTGAATATTTTAAATCTCTGCTCCCGCTTCTGAACTTTTGCTTTCCTATAAGGACCCTTGCATTGTCTTTGAGGTCAGGCGCTACATAATAGCTAACTGGATATATATTACAGGATTTAAACTGAAACTCAGAGAGCAGGACTAGGAAAAACTTGTGAAATTGAAGGTAGGGAAAACCGGCGAACGAACCAAAACCCTCCTTGCTTTTTGTTATTTTTTTAGTCAAGAAAAACATGCACATAACAAAAGAAACCATTTTCCCCTTGTTTCTCTCCCAATTTTCATCCATCCCATTGAAGGCTATCTCTCACTGAAAGACGATTCGGAACAGTCTATGCTCGCGACTGGCACAACCGAGCCGATTTCCCACACAAGTCGCACAGATCAAGCAGTTGCCGCCTGCACAGATTCGACATATGTATCCGCCTGTCGACTTGAACGCCTCCTTGCAGCGATGGCATCGAAGGCGGGCGTACGGGTTCGCTGGACGCGCTGGTACCGCCGGACGGGGGCGAAAGAAGTCGGCAAAAAATGGATGGTTCGTAAACATTGATCCTCCAAAGCTGGAATCACCAAAGAAATCCCTCATCAGCGCGTCATGGGGAGATGATCTATTGGCAACAGTCGGTCTGGGCCTCTGCTGGGGTGGCCTTCGACTTTCTAGGATCCGCACGAGATGAGCCAAGTCCTCTGCCGATAAAAGAAGTTTCACCAACTCGTCAGGGTAACCGTTAAGTTGTCTGATCAGAGCCGGGTTCCTTGTTTCGAGCTCTCTAGCCAAATCATGAAAGAGGATTGGCCTTTCCCGAAGACACTGGCCCAGAAGCAGGAAGTCCGGCATCTCATAAAGTGCCATCATCTCATCTGCATTGATCTCCCTTGTATTTGTAGTGCGCGCGGCGGTAGATTCGGCAGATTGCTGAGAACCTGAAGCTGCAGGACGTACCGCCCCGGGCTGACCGCTAGCTGGAGAAGGGTTGTTCTTCGGTTGAGAAACAGTCGAATCCTGAGATGAATCCGACCTCTTGGACGAAGTGGAAGTACCAGGGACTGGGTCGAGCTCGAGCGTTTCGACATGCCTGATAGCTTCATCAATGGACCGGTCGACTCCTTCCATGGGCTCCCCGTTCCGAGTTGGGCCTATCTTATCGTCATCTTCCGAGCTACTCCGCCCGACCTCAGCTTCCTCAAGAGGAGTCTCAATAGGCTTCGAGGCACCTTCCAAGAGACTATTCATGCTTTCGGAAGATTCCAACAGACGGGGGATTTCCACAACCTCCTCGCTGACGTCAACATCACCTGTTTGACCTCTGATAACGAGTTGTGGTTTCTGATCATCCTTTAGATTGGATAGGGCAGTAGCCGCCAGTGCAGCATTGAAAGCCGCTTCAGTAGTCATCGAAAGACCCAGAGCAGAGTAGAAGGATCTCGTGAACAGAATGGCGTCCTTATCTCCGATGAGCCCTTTCATGGAGACAACGTAGTCGATCTGGCGGGACAAGACAGCCGATTGTTCCGCAGTGGAGCAGGCATTGAGTATGACAGTCTGGAGCCCATGCTCTTTGGCAATTTCAAGAAGCTTTTCAAGGTTCGCTGGAGGTATGGTCTCGATGTTCTGGTCCTCACCCTGAAAGCATAAGCCTTGGGCACTCGCGTGACCGGCAAAATGAAGAATATGCGGCTTGAAATCGAGGATACGTCGCTGGAGGTCCTCTCGTTGACAGGCCTGTTGCTGTTGCAGGTCAAATGTTGAAGCCTGCTGTCCATACTTCAATGCATTCTCGAGGTCCCGATGCTCCTCGCCGATACGGAGACGACTCGCTGTCTGGGGATCAGCCGTAACGAAGAGAATCTTGATTTGTGCATGGAACTTTTGCAGGAGTGTCTTGACGTGTGTAAGGCTTCTACTGGGTTCGTCCGGAACGATAACAGCCTTCATCTGTTTGTACAGTGTAGTGTGGTGTATCCTGATAACCCGCTGGAAAATGTTTATCTCCATCAAAACGTCTTCAGCGTTACCAGGCTTGGTACATCCCACCGAAGCTTTTATAATACCGGCAGCGACTCCAATGAAGAAATAAATCGGCTTGGACTGGTCAGACGGGTTCTTAGCAGCGATTGCGCCTCGAATGTGCCGACGATCAGTCTCAGCATTATGCCGGCTCATCTTGCTGTAGTCAGACAGCTTGAGAACTTGGTCCAGTTTTGACAAGTCGTAATTGATGCATTCAATCAACTCGGTACATCTTTCTTCAGTCTCCTTGGTAGCGGGAAGCTGTAAAGCTTGCTCGTACTGACCAAAGGTGAAACCGAGCCGAATAATGAACCCATGCTCATCGTCATTATACGGCATAAGAGAGCCGAGAACACCGGCTTGTGCCATTGGAGTCTCTTATGAAGAGTAGGACTGATATAATAAAAGAATGTGAAGGGGGTAGATACGATTTCGTGTAGCTTGCTTTCTACTCAATTCTATCGAGGGACTCATGCTTCTACTTATACTTGAAAGAGCAGGCTGTTACTTCATGGCCTTACTTGGGGAGAATGCCTTATGATTGCTCCCATTTCTGAAACTATTCAAAAAATGAACCAAAGTCCGATGTGGCGTCACATTGACCAATAATGTCACGGATCCTAACAGCCAGTAAGCTGCAACAAACTTTTGTACATGAAGGCCACTAGTGCGTCAACAGTGAACCCCTTGAGAATGCTTGCAACCGGTCAGCCGTATCAAAACCGGTGTGTATGAGTCACTAGCGTTTCTAAATCAGGTCCTGGTCTCCGCGATGTGGTCGTTGGGCAGGTGACTGTGCAACTTTGGCAGCCAGTCGTGACAAAGTGCAAGACACATTTTCAACCCCCCCCCCCCTGCGTTTCTCCAGCGTAGCTACTCCGGCTCATTGGTTCAATTAGGTGGCGTATTGCATAGACACACATGGTGAGGCTGGGCAACTTTTATTTGCACGGTTATTCACCAGATTCGGCGAGTCTTTCCAATTTTCTGCAGTCGCCATATTTACGCTTACGTTTACTCTTCCTATGAAATGTCTCATGCTTGACGCCCACACACTTGTGTTGTTCGTATTACTCCTGAGTCCTGCATCTGGCCCAATTTCTCACTTTAACGGTTATCTGACAATCTCTTCTTCAATCATACCAACTCTGCCAATATTTATCCCACTTCAAAGATGCAGACCACACCCCGTAACCCACCGACTGCTGAAGACTGGGAAAGTCATCGTGCACCCATAACTGAGCTGTACCTCAATAACAATATGAGTCTCCCCAGGCTTGTCGAGTACATGCACGACCAGTACCACTTCCACGCCAGGTATGCACCCTTCTTCTAGAAGACTCGCACTCAATAACACCTGCTTTAGTCCCAATATGTTCAAGACACGTTTCAGAGAGTGGAGGGTCTGGAAGAATACGACTGCGAAGCGGATATTACCTTCCATGGACCAGGGCAACTCAATCACTCGCCATAGCCAATCTCATCGACGCCAGCAATACTTTCGAAGGCTTCCTGCAGATCGAGCCCGACAACTACTGGATAGTCTTAAGGACCAACAGTCTGCTCTGCTGCCCATTAGCGCCCCAACTAGCCTTTCGCCACCCCTGGACCTGCATGTGCCAGAGTTCTACACTTACCAACTCCAAGCCCTTGTCAAAGGATCGGCCGATGCCAAGTTGTGGCCAAGAGATGAGGTTACCGGGTTCTTGAACGAGGACACCGTACCCGCTTGGTGCAGCTCAGCCATGTCTGCAATCTGGGTATTGAATGAAGGCAACGTCGCGGATGCAAATCGCTTCCTGCAAAAGTTTATCGACGCCAGTCCAGGGCATCTGGCTCGACAAGATCCTCTAGTCTTTCCGTTCGTTTTTACCTCCGTTCTCTCTTTCGCAATCAAACACAAAGAAGTAGCAAAGAGACTCACTTGCGCCATCCTTTCTGTATTACAGAACCTTGACAATGTCCAGAGGTGCCACCCACTCCGGCTGTTGATCGAGTGGATGGCTAGGGCGGGACCTGAATCGATAGTAGCGCATGCGAGCAAGATCATCCTAACCTATGTGCGCATGATCCAAGAAACTCTTGGTTCTGCATACCCTATTGTCCAAGATATGCTATCTGACGCCATGTCTCGACTTTTAAAACACAGCCTTATGAGTGTAGGGGAAGTGATATCTCTAGGCAGGCACATGGTTTTGGAGGCCGAAGCGTCCAGGCACAACCGAGGGAAAGATTACTTCAATCTCAAGCTGAGCTTGGCTGATGCACACTTGGATAACAATGAGACGGTTTTGGCCAGAGAGATTGTGCTGGAAATATTAAACAGCAAAGATGCGAGTCCGAGACTGATGGTGTGGCTTTGTATGACGATGTCCAAGATAGAAGAGAAGGATTCCCAACAGGATGAAGCTATTGAATGGGCATTGAGGGGAATCGTAAAAGGTGAGGAGATTTTCGGTAAGTTCTCTGATTGGTACGTCAATGCTCTCGTGTTTTATCGTCAGCTGCTGGAAAGATTAGGTAGAGGTGAGGAAGCAGGACGGGTAGCGCAAGACCGTGACTTCGCGGTTGAGGAACTGTGCAGCAAAGTCAGTTCACTGTGATAGCTTAACCTAGCTACACGTAACCAAGAAATAGCCTAGCTTGTTAAAATTCAGATACTGCTATATGAATTGCACTGCAGACTAAAGTAGTACATTAATTGCAGAGATCGCAAGCGCTCGGGCTTGATGTATAAAATTCAATTGGGTATCCAAGTGAACATCAACGCTTATGCCGTTAGCCGCGCGCCTACATTACTCGTCACACGCTCGGCTAGAGGTGTTGGGGTGAGAATCGCAAGATATTTACAGCGATCTTGCAAGCCACTGGCAGGACATAAAAAGGCAAGATTCCCTCAATACTTTACCGTAGATAACACCGATTAATCTGACTCACATAACATTATTATTCTCTATATTTAACTATCTATTACTCTATTTCTAAAGCTATATTAATATATCTTTAATACACTATTAACGTGGTTGATAAGCAAGTGGGACAGACAAGCAAGTGGGACAAAAATCCCTCAACCTTACATCTAACTATCTGATCATTTAATTCTCAACCGCCAAATATGTCACAGCCCTCTGATGAATCTAGAATCCTTCTTGCCCTTCAAGCCCTTCAAAATAATCCAAAATTAACAGCCCGACGCGCTGCAGAGATCTATCAAGTTGGGCGAATGAAGCTATGGCGCCGCCATAAGGGTATACAATCGCGACGCGATACTATCCAAAAGTCACGGAAGCTATCTGATCTAGAAGAAGAGATAATAGTTCAGTTTATTCTTGATCTAGATTCGCGAGGATTTCCCCCGCGACTTCATTTTGTGGAAGAAATGGCCAATTCTCTGCTAGCTGACCGCGATGCGTCACCTGTTGGCAAGCGCTGG